>OZ022403.1:495364-720364 GCA_963989295.1 Ametastegia equiseti | reverse complement strand
CGGATAGCGTAAACGTATATAATCGGTGTGCACATGACTACTCTGCGACGTTCAAAGATCGTTCAGTGAAGTTCGAAATATACGCCATGCATGTAGAAACGTGTCTTACTCGTTGTGTGGATACCGGGAAAATCGTTTATCATTTCAGTTTATGTTTTCGTTTGAATTCGGTATTTTTTACGTATATTTGACTAATTTGAATCCGCATAGCGTAAACGTATATACTCGGTGTAGAGGTAACTATTCTGTGACGTTCAAGAAGCGTGTGCTGAAGTTGGGATCATATCCCACGCACACAAACGTGTATAATTCGCTGTGGAAATGCCGGGAGAATCGTCTAGAATTTGGGTTTAGTTGGTTGTTTTTAATACGTATTTCCGACGTATATTCGACTGTTCTAAATCCGGATACCATAAACGTTGGAGAATTGTATTTTTCTGACATATTTGATGCGTCTAATAAACGGTTAGATATCAAATATGTGAAATTAACGTAGATCGAAAACGTGGTTTTAACGCACACTTCAAAGACGTATTTGGAAAACGTTTATTTTTTCTACCTATACCAATTTTATACCGATGAAACGTATATTAGACGTTCAATCGACGAACCTGTTCTTATTGGGTATATATATATATAAATATATAAATTATACATATATATATATATATATATATATATATATATAAATAAATATATAATATTTGTTAAATAAAAAAATAATAAAGGTTTTCATTTAAAATTTTTAATTTAATAAATTTTTAGGTTAATTTTTTATATGTATATACTATTAAAAAAATTGGGGTTTTTTTAATTTTATGGTTAGTTTTTTTTTGAAAAATTAAAGGTAGTGAAAAAAAAATAATTTTTATTTTGTTACAATCATTATATTAATATAAATTATAGCAATATAATTTAATTAAAAACTTATTTAATATACATTTAACAATCATTTTTGAGAAAAATTGTGTTATTAACATTTAAATATTGGTTAGGAAGCATTCCATCTATATTTATTATAATAATATAGATGAAAGCTATTTATAAGATGATTCAGTACTTATCAGGAGAATTAAAGAGAATCTTTCAATGTTATATAAATTATATAACTTTAATTATTATGATACAAAATTATTATATAAATATTAATTAATTAAATATTTATTTATATAATAGATTAATGAATAAATAATTTAATGAGAAAGGATTATTTGAAATTGAATATATTACATAATTATATATATATATATATATATAAATATATAAATTATACATATATATATATATATATATATATATATATATAATTATGTAATATATTCAATTCAAATAATCCTTTCTCATTACATTATTTATTTATTAATCTATTATATAAATATTTAATAAATTATTATCTATTTAATAAATAAATATTTAATTAATTAATATTTATATAATAATTTTGTATTATAATAATTAAAGTTATATAATTTATATAACATTCAAAGATTCTCTTTAATTCTCCTGATAAGTACTGAATCATCTTATAAATAGCTTTCATCTATATTATTATAATAAATATAGATGGAATGCTTCCTAACCAATATTTAAATGTTAATAACTTAATCTTTCTCAAAAATGATTGTTAAATGTATATTAAATAAGTTTTTAATTAAATTATATTGCTATAATTTATATTAATATAATGATTGTAACAAAATAAAAATTATTTTTTTTTCACTACCTTTAATTTTTCAAAAAAAAACTAACCATAAAATTAAAAAAACCCCAATTTTTTTAATAGTATATACATATAAAAAATTAACCTAAAAATTTATTAAATTAAAAATTTTAAATGAAAACCTTTATTATTTTTCTATTTAACAAATATTATATATTTATTTATATATATACATATATATATACAGGGTGGTCTTTTTTAATCGCCCCAGGCGAATATCTCGGAAACTGAAAAAGATACGAAAAAAAGTTTGATACAAAACTTGAAGGGTTTTGAGGGGGAAAGATGATGACGGTATGTGTTGACTTGTGGATTCTGCCACTTCTGAGATTTCGCTAGTAACCTCGGATTTTAGATAGGGAACACATATTTCCGATATGAGCAGTTGATAGCCAGAACAAATACTGATTCGAATACGTGGAGAAGAAAAAATTAAAATTTTTTTTTTTGAATTTTTATTTATTTTTTTGATTTTTTTTTCGAATTTTTTTCTCTGATTTTGTCATTTTCTGTCAATCAAGCCAATAGCAGACCTGGAGACAAATTCCAAAACGTGAGAACAATAGTACGGTGTACAACAAGGGGGAGGATAATTTCTAACTCGGGTAAGATGATGGTGATGGCAGCTTCGGCGCCCTCGACTCCGACTCGTGCACCCTCACCCGACCCTCGCTATAAAAAATAACAAAATTTGAGAAAAAAAAATTCAAAAAAAAGTTTAAAAAAAAAAAAAAAATTCAAAAAAAAAAAATTCAAATTTTTTTCTCTCCACGTATTTGAATCAGTCTTTGTTCCGGCTATCAACTGCTCATATCGAAAATATGTGTTCCCTATCTAAAATCCGAAGTTACTAGCGAAATCTCGGAAGTGGCAGAATCCACAAGTCAACACATACCGTCATCATCTTTCCCCCTCGAAACCCTTCAAGTTTTGTATCAAACTTTTTTTCGTATCTTTTTCAGTTTCCGAGATATTCGCCTGGGGCGATTAAAAAAGACCACCCTGTATATATATATACAGTGAGAATCTGGTCAAACTTTCCACTCAGTCACAGCCTCCTCGGTACACTCCGAGATTTTCGTCTGTTTTCGCAGGCTGGCCATCCCAGGTTTTTGGTTTGAGTTACAGCTGATGATAGATAGCCATCAAACACGGACGCCCATGCTATCAAATAACCGCGTCAACGGTGACAGTTTAGGTTATGATTGGTTCTCTTCCCCAATTTTTCACGCACCCACCCATGATAGTCTAGGTTATGATTGTTTCTTCAGTAGGAAGCCGGTTGAATATTACTTCGTTAGGAAAATTCATCAATTAACGTTTTCTGATAGCTTCTTAAGGATTTTCTGCGCGTTGAAAGTTAATCAAAAACCTTGAAATCCTGATAATTATTCGGAATTCCGAATTTCCAGTCTAACATAACCTAAACTGTCACCGTTGACGCGGTTATTTGATAGCATGGGCGTCCGTGTTTGATGGCTATCTGTCATCAGCTGTAGCCAAACCAAAAACCGGGGATGGCCAGCCTGCGAAAACAGACGAAAATCTTGGAGTGTGCCGAGGAGGCTGTGACTGAGTGGAAAGTTTGACCAGATTCTCACTGTATATATATGTATAATTTATATATTTATATATATATATATAATTATGTAATATATTCAATTTCAAATAATCCTTTCTCATTAAATTATTTATTTATTAATCTATTATATAAATATTTAATAAATTAATATCTATTCAATAAATAAATATTTAATTAATTAATATTTATATAATAATTTTGTATTATAATAATTAAAGTTATATAATTTATATAACATTCAAAGATTCTCTTTAATTCTCCTGATAAGTACTGAATCATCTTATAAATAGCTTTCATCTATATTATTATAATAAATATAGATGGAATGCTTCCTAACCAATATTTAAATGTTAATAACTTAATCTTTCTCAAAAATGATTGTTAAATGTATATTAAATAAGTTTTTAATTAAATTATATTGCTATAATTTATATTAATATAATGATTGTAACAAAATAAAAATTATTTTTTTTTCACTACTTTTAATTTTTCAAAAAAAAACTAATCATAATTTTTAATTAATTTTTAAAAATTTAATAATATAAATATAAATATAAATATAAATATAAATGAAGTGTCTGATAAAAGAATTATTTTGATAGAATAAAAAATGTAATTAATTTACCTTCATTAAATAATGATAAAATTAATTTTTATTAAAAACAATAAATTAAATAAATTATCTTCAATAAAATTTACATTTTTATAATATTAATATTTAGAACTTTAATTGTTATTAATTCATCATCTTGATTAAATGCTTGAATTGGTATAGAAATAAACTTAATAATATTTATTCCCTTAATAATAAATAATACAAAAATTTTTAAAATTTCAAAATCTATAATAATATATTTTATTATTTAAGCAAGAGCATCATCAATAATAATTTTAATAATTATTTTATTAAAAATAAATTTTAATTTAAATAAATATAATTTAATTATAAATTGTTTACAAATAAGTATTTTAATAAAATTAGGAGCTTCACCGTTTCATTGATGAATACCTAAAATTTTAATTAATATAAATTGAATAAATTGTTTTATTTTATTAACATGACAAAAAATTGCACCAATATTTTTAATAATAAATACAAATAATAATTTCCTAATTTATATATCAATTTTAATATCAACAATAATAGGAGCAATTATAGGAATTAATCAATCTTCATTAAAATTAATTATAGCATATTCATCTATTAACCATTTAGGTTGAATTATAATAAATATAATTTTAAATTTAAATATATTATTCATTTATTTTATAATTTATTCAATTATTAATTTTATAATCTGTTTTAATTTAAATAATATAAATATAAATTTTACTAACCAACTATTTAAAAATAATAATCAAAATATTATTATTAAAATAAATGTAATATCTTTATTTCTTTCTCTTGGTGGTTTACCCTCATTTTTAGGATTTTTGCCAAAATTTTTTACATTAATTTTAATAATTAAAAATAATTTAATTATAGAATCCTTTTTATTTATTTTTATAGCTACTATTTCTTTATCATTTTATATTAATCCATTATTATCTATTTTAATATTATCAAAAATAAATTCAAAATGAAATTTTAAATATAATCAAATTATTAAAAAAATTTTAATAATATTATTAATAAATTTAATATTAATTTTATTAATCATTACTCCATTAATTAATAATATTTTATAAAATATTTCAAATAATATTAATTATTAAAATTTAAAGATTTTAAGTTAAAAAAACTAATAGCCTTCAAAGCTTTAATTAAAAATTAATTTTTAAATCTTAATATAAATATATATATATATTTAGAATTGCATTCTAAAGTTTTAAATTAAACTATAAAATTAAATAATAAAAGAAAAAAAAATTTCATAAATAAATTTACAATTTATCGCCTAAATTCAGCCATTTTATTAATTAATATAATGAATAAATGATTATTCTCTACAAATCATAAAAATATTGGAACCTTATATTTTATTTTTGGATTTTGATCGGGAATATTAGGATTATCATTTAGAATGTTAATTCGTACAGAATTAGGAATACCTGGATCAATAATTGGAGATGATCAAATTTATAATGTAATTGTCACATCACATGCATTCTTAATAATTTTTTTCATAGTTATACCTATTATAATTGGTGGTTTTGGAAATTGATTAATCCCATTAATATTAGGAGCTCCTAATATAGCATTCCCACGATTAAATAATATAAGATTTTGATTTTTACCCCCATCAATTACCCTTCTATTAGCAAGAAGAATAGTAAATTCAGGATCAGGAACAGGTTGAACAGTATACCCCCCTTTATCAAGAAGAATTTCACATGCAGGAGCATCAGTAGATTTAACAATTTTTTCATTACATTTAGCTGGAATTTCATCTATTTTAGGGGCTATTAATTTTATTTCTACAATAATTAATATACGAATTAAAGGAATAACATTAGAACGAATACCTTTATTTATTTGAGCTGTATCATTAACAGCTTTATTATTATTATTATCATTACCAGTATTAGCTGGTGCTATTACCATATTATTAACAGATCGAAATTTAAATACTTCATTTTTTGATCCTTCAGGAGGTGGAGATCCAATTTTATATCAACATTTATTTTGATTTTTTGGTCACCCTGAAGTTTATATTTTAATTATTCCAGCTTTTGGAATAATTTCTCATATTATTTCTCAAGAATCAGAAAAAAAAGAAACTTTTGGTACTCTTGGAATAATTTATGCTATATTAACTATTGGGTTATTAGGATTTGTTGTATGAGCTCATCATATATTTACTGTAGGAATAGATGTAGACACTCGAGCTTATTTTACAGCAGCAACTATAATTATTGCAATTCCTACAGGAATCAAAATTTTTAGATGATTAGCAACTTTATATGGATCCCAAATTATTTTTAATCCTTCAATATTATGAACTTTAGGATTTGTATTTTTATTTACAATAGGAGGATTAACAGGAATTTTATTATCAAATTCTTCTATTGATATTATTTTACATGATACTTATTATGTTGTAGCACATTTTCATTATGTCTTATCTATAGGAGCTGTATTTGGAATTATAGCAGGATTTATTTATTGATTTCCTCTATTTACAGGAATAACAATAAATAATGTTTGATTAAAAATTCAATTCACAATAATATTTATTGGTGTAAATTTAACATTTTTTCCTCAACATTTTTTAGGTTTAAATGGAATACCACGACGATACTCAGATTTTCCAGATGCATTTTTATCTTGAAACGTAATTTCATCTATTGGTTCAATCATTTCTTTCTTAAGAATTTTATATTTTATATTTATTATTTGAGAGTCTTTATCTTCACAACGACAAATATTATTTTCATCACATTTATCAACATCAATTGAATGAAATCAAAATTTACCACCTTCAGATCATAGATATGAAGAATTACCTATTTCATTAATTTAAAATATATAATAAAATTATAATTATTTTTATCTAATATGACAGAATAATGTGATGGATTTAAGACCCATTTATAAAGATTTTATCTTTTTTTAGAAATGATAACATGAGCTTCTATTAGATTTCAAGACGCTACATCTCCTACTATAGAACAAATAATTTTTTTTCATGATCACACCATAATTATTCTTATTTTAATTATAATTTCAATTTTATATTTAATAATATCAATATTATTAAATAAATTTATTAACAAAAATTTATTAAATCAACAAAATATTGAAATTATTTGAACATTGTCACCAACATTATTATTAGTATTTATTGCACTCCCATCAATTCATTTATTATATTTAACTGATGAAATAAATTCACCATTATTAACCATTAAAGCTATAGGTCATCAATGATATTGAAGGTACGAATATACTGATTTCAAAAACATTGAATTTGATTCATATATAAATAATAAAAATAATTTAAATATAAATTCATTTCGATTATTAGATGTAGATAATAACATAATTATTCCAATAATAACTCAAACTTGAATATTAGTATCTTCAACAGATGTTATTCATTCATGAACAATTCCAACTTTAGGAAAAAAAATTGATGCAATTCCAGGACGATTAAATCAAATTAGGTTATTTATTAACCGACCAGGTTTATTTTTTGGTCAATGTTCAGAAATTTGTGGAGCAAATCATAGTTTTATACCTATTGTAATTGAAAGAATCCCTATAATTTTTTTTTTTAAATGAATTAATTCATTCTAAATAATTGTTCATTAAGTGGCTGAAAAGCAAGCAATGATCTCTTAAATCATAATATAATAAATTAGCAAATATTCTTAATGAAAAGAATTAATTTAAAAAAAATATTAGTACGTCATACTAATTTTATTAGTCTATAATATTCTTTTATTCCTCAAATATACCCTTTAAATTGAATTATTTTATTTATTTTATTTATTATTATTTTTTTATTTTTAAATATTATAAATTATTTTAATTTTAAAAATAAAATTAACTATTTTGATTCAAATTTAAAAATCAATAGAAATTTTTATTATTTAAATTGAAAATGATAATAAATTTATTTTCTATTTTTGATCCAACTTCTAGAATTTTTAATTTCTCTTTAAATTGAATAAGAACAATATTAGGAATTTTATTTATTCCACAAATTTATTGATTTATTTCATCTCTTAATAGAATTATTATAATAAAAATTTATAATAATATTCATCAAGAAATAAAAATTTTAATAGGAATAAAATCAACCCATAAAGGAAGAACATTAATTTTTATTTCTTTATTTTTAATAATTATTTTTAATAATTTCTTAGGTTTATTTCCTTATATTTTCACAAGAACTAGTCATCTAACTTTAACTTTATCTTTAGCTTTACCTTTATGATTTAGATTTATCTTATATGGATGAATTAATTATACTAATCATATATTTGCTCATTTAGTACCTCAAAATACCCCTATAATTTTAATACCTTTTATAGTAATAATTGAAACGATTAGTAATATAATTCTAGCAATCACACTATCAGTTCGATTAACAGCAAATATAATTGCAGGTCATTTATTAGTAACATTATTAAGAAGAACAGGAATTTCAATAAATTTTTCAATAACTTTAATTTTAATTTTAATTCAAATTTTACTTTTAACTTTAGAGTCAGCAGTTGCAATCATTCAATCTTATGTTTTTATAGTCTTAAGAACTTTATACTCTAGAGAAGTAAATTAATGATAAAAAAAATCATACATTTCATTTAGTTGATTATAGACCATGACCTTTATTAGGAGCTTTAAGAACAATAATTTTAGTAACTGGATCAGTAAAATGATTTCATTTAAATAATAATGATTTATTTTTACTTGGATTATTTATTATTTTAATAATTATATTTCAATGATGACGAGATATTGTACTAGAAAGAACATATCAAGGATTACATACTTATTCAGTAACAAATGGTATCCGATGGGGAATAATCTTATTTATTACATCAGAAATTTTTTTTTTTATTTCCTTCTTTTTAGCTTTTTTTCACAGTTCTATTTCCCCCTCAATTGAAATTGGAGGAATTTGACCTCCAAAAGGAATTTATCCATTTAATCCAATACATATTCCCTTATTAAATACTCTAATTTTAGTATCATCAGGATTTACTATTACATGATCTCATCATAGATTAATAAATAATAATAAAAAAGAAGCTTTAAAAAGATTATTATTTACAGTTATTTTAGGAATTTTATTTTCTATTCTTCAAGGATTTGAATATATAGAAGCCCCATTTACAATTGCTGATTCAATTTATGGATCTACATTTTTTATAGCTACAGGATTTCATGGTTTACATGTTTTAATCGGAACAACATTCTTAATAGTTAATCTTATTCGATTAATAAAAAATCATTTTTCTATTTTTCATCATTTTGGATTTGAAGCATCAGCATGATATTGACATTTTGTTGATGTAGTCTGATTATTTTTATATATTTCTATTTATTGATGAGGAAGATAAAATTATAATTTATTTATATAATATAAAAAGTATATTTGATTTCCAATCAAAAAGTCTAAAATTTAGTATAAATAATATTATTAATTTTAATAATTATACTAATAATTATATTAATTTCTTTATTAATTATGTTTATAGCTTCAATATTATCAAAAAAAACATTATATGACCGAGAAAAAAATTCCCCATTTGAATGTGGATTTGACCCTAAAGGTAAATCTCGTATACCTTTCTCAATTCGATTTTTTTTAATTGCAGTAATTTTTTTAATTTTTGATGTGGAAATTGCTCTAATACTTCCAATAATTTTAATTTTATCTTTATCAAATTTTAAAATTTGATTAATTTTATCTTCTTATTTTATTTTAATTCTTATTTTAGGGTTATATTATGAATGAAATTTTGGAGCTTTAAATTGATTAAATTAAGGATAATAGTTAAATATAACATTTGATTTGCATTCAAAAATTATTAATAATTTATTAATTTATCTTAATATATTTAAATGTTTGAAACAAATAATTGTAATCAGTTTCGACCTGATATTTAAGTTAATTTTTAACTCAAACTTAATTGATAGAAGCCAAAAAGAGGCATATTATTGTTAATAATAAAATTGAATTAATTATTCCTATTAAAGAAATATGAAGATTCAAAAAAAAGCTTCTAACTTTTTATTTTAACGATTAAATTTCGTTTATATTTCAATTTATATAGTTTAAAAAACATTACATTTTCATTGTGAAATTAAGAAAAATTTCTTTATAAATTAACTTGTTTAAAGATATAAATTATCATTATTTCATCTTCAATGAAAAGCTTTATTAATTAAGCTATTTAAACATAAATTATATATTAATATAAATAAATCATCATAAAATAATAATAATTAAAAATAAATTTATTAATGAATTAAAATAAAAGATTAATAAATCTATTAAAGAAGAAAAAATCTTTAAAATCCTAATTAATATTTGCCTAAAAAAATATTCAGTTCAATTTTGATCTATTATTATACTTAAATTCATTGATAAAATTATTGGTTGTTTAATAATTCCTAAAGAAAAAATTAAAGGTATAAATCATATTAAAGAAAAAAATTCAAAAAAAAAAATATTTTTAATTTTTAATTTATTAAAATTTATATTAAAAATAATATACCCAATTACTATACCTAATAAAATAATCAATAAAGGAAAAATTTTAATATAAAAAGGTAAATTAATTATATATGGATAAGGAAAAATTAACCATCTAATTAATCTACCCCCTAAAATTAACATAATTATTAAACCTAAAATACTTTTATTAATTCCTCAATTTAAATCTATTAAACTATTAAATGATAATATTCTATAATTTTTAATTATAGAAAAATAAATTAAACGAAAAGTATACATAACAGTAAAAAAAGTAGAAATTATAAATAAAATTATAATAAAAATATTATAATTAATTAAAAAAAGTTCTTCTAAAATTAAATCTTTAGAATAAAACCCCGCTAAAAAAGGAAACCCACATAAAGCTAAATTAGCAAAATTAAAACAAACTGAAACTAAAGGTATTTGTATACTAATTGAACCTATATAACGAATATCTTGAAAATTATTTAAATTATGAATTAAAGATCCAGCACATATAAATAATAAAGCTTTAAATAATGCATGAGTTAAAAGATGAAAAAAAGACAAAATTCTATATCCTAAAAATAAAATTCTTATTATTAACCCTAATTGTCTTAAAGTAGATAAAGCAATACTTTCTTTTAAATCATATTCAAAATTTGCATTTAATCCAGATATAAATATAGTTAAAACAGAAATTAATATAAATCATTTAATAATAAAATTATTTATAAAAAAAACCTTTTCAAATCGAATTAACAAATAAACACCTGCTGTTACTAATGTTGAAGAATGAACAAGTGAAGAAACAGGAGTAGGAGCTGCTATGGCTGCAGGTAACCAGGAAGAAAAAGGAATTTGAGCTCTTTTTGTAAAAGAAGCCAATAAAATTAAAATTATAATAATAATTATGTCATTATTATTATTTATAAATTCTAAATAAAAAATATAATTTCAACTACCAAAATTTAATATTCAAGCAATAGATAATAATAAAAAAACATCTCCAATACGATTTGATAAAACAGTTAATATACCAGCATTAAAAGATTTTATATTTTGATAATAAATTACTAAACAATATGAAACTAAACCTATTCCATCCCACCCCAATAAAATTCTAATTAAATTTGGACTAATAATTAATAATATTATTGAAAGAACAAATATTAAAACTAAAGAAATAAAACGATTTAATTTTAAATCACCTTCCATATAAAATTTTCTATAATAAATTACAGAACAAGAAATAAATAAAACAACTCTAAGAAATATTAACCTTATTCAATCAAAAAATATAGTTATAATAATTGAACAAGAATTTATTCTAAAAATATTAAATTCAATAAAAATATTTAAATAAAATATTATAAAATAAATTCTTATAAAAAATATCATTATTCTAAAAATTAATAAAAAAAATATTATTATAAAACAAATATTTAAATAAATAATCTAAGATAAAAATTTTATATTATTGATCCCACAAATCAATGTTTTAGTTAAACTACTTAAATAAATTCATAAAATAAATAATTCATTATTAATAATTAAAAAATTTAAAGGTAATCAATGTAAAATTAATAATAAATATTCACGTAAAATACCTTGAGTAAAACTATATAAATTAAAGTTAATTTTTCCATGTTGAGTAAATGAATATAAATATAAAGTATATGAAGCTCTAAAAAATGATAAAAATATTAATAAATATAATGAAATATATCTTCAACCTACTATTCTATTAATTGATATAATTTCTGCTATTAAATTTAATGATGGTGGAGCAGCTATATTTGAAGAACATAATAAAAATCATCATAAAGATATTCTTGGTATAAAATTAATTAAACCCTTATTAATTAAAATTCTACGACTACCAATTCGTTCATAAATAATATTTACCAAACAAAATAAACCTGATGAACATAAACCATGAGAAATTATTATTAAAAATGAACCACAAATTCCTCAATTTAATAAAGTTAAAAGCCCCCCCAACAAAATTCTTATATGGGCTACAGAAGAATAAGCAATTAATGATTTTAAATCAATTTGAAATAAACAAATTAATCTAATTAAAATACCACCAATTAAACTCACTCTAATTAAAATAAAATTTAATTTATTTCCTAAAATAAATAAAATTCTAAATAAACGTAATAAACCATATCCCCCTAATTTTAATATAACACCAGCCAAAATTATAGAACCCGATACAGGAGCTTCAACATGAGCTTTTGGTAATCATAAATGAACTAAAAATATTGGTATTTTTACTAAAAAAGCAAAAATTAAAAATATATACAAATATAAAAAAGTTAAATAAAAAGTATTTTGAAAATATATGGTATGGTATGGTATTGGTAGGGGGGGGGGTTGTGGCCAGGCGCTCAGTCCTTCGGGACCATTGTGCCTGGGCCCTTGCGGGCCCCCTAGGCCGTCGGAATGGAGCAGAGCCCCGCCAGTCTGGCGAAGTTTAGGAGCCTGCCTACTCCGACGACCTCAAGCGTGTCGGTGCTGGCGTGTGAAGCGCCGAAGGCCTCCCTGCGGAGGCCTTCGAGCTCCACGCAGCGCGCTATGAGGTGGTGAGGAGTTTCCGGTTCCTCCCCACATCTTGTGCAGAGAGAGTTTGCGCGGTGACCTATCTGCGCTAGGTGTTTGCCAGTGTACCAGTGGCCGGTCGTAAGTCCTATGACCACCCTTAGCCCTGACCTGTCTAGGTTGCAGAGTATGGACCCTAGCTTGGCTGAGGGTCCCTGGAACAGGGACCTAGTGTGCGCCATGCCAGGCGCCCTTGCCCACGCTTCTGCGAACCGGCTGTCTATCCAGTCCGCTGCGAGCCTCTTCATGTGCGACGGGGCTACGTCTAGCAGACAGCCCTCGTCTGCTCTGGCGCGAGAGGCACTGACCCTCGCGAGGTTGTGGGCGTGCTCGTTCCCCGGGATGCCACAGTGTCCAGGCACCCAGAGCACTTTGACTTGGTTGTGGCGTGCGAGCTGTGTAAGAAGCTCCACGCACTTGTTGGCTAGCCCTGATCTCACCACGCACGCGTTGATGGATCTGAGCGCGGCCCTGCTGTCACAGCAGATGTAGATGTGTTTGCCGCTGTAGCCCCTGGCCAGTATGGAGCTGGCGCAGGTCGCTATGGCGAACACCTCGGCTTGGTGTACTGAGGCGGTGGGCCCCAGGGCGAGTGAGATACTGGTCCTGGGTCCCTCGCTCCAGACGCCAGCCCCGGCTCCTGTGCTAGTCTTGGAGCCGTCTGTGTACCAGACAAGTCCTTTGGGGGAGAGCAGGCTGTTCTGCTCCTCCAGCCATGACGCCCTGTCCGGGAATTGCACCATGTAGGGGTGCCCGAAGTGGTACTGGTTGGGGCCTCGGTCGCCCCCCTGCACGAGGGGAGTCTCTGGCATCCCTGCCCGGTTGAGAATCACCGAGTGCCCCGCGCCCGTCCTTCTCCAGAGCCCCGTCTGGTGTATGCGTAGCGCTGACCTCCAGGCGTCCGCCTCTGCTACGATATGAGGCGGTGGCAGATTGAGGAGAGCCGCTATGGCGAGTGTGGGTGTGGTTCCCATCGCCCCTGTGATGCCGAGGCCCGCTAGGCGGAGCACTCGGTTCGTCGTCCCGCGGAGTGTGATTTTGCCCATCGCTGGCCACCACACTACGGATGCGTAGGTCAGCTGGGGAAGGAGGATGGCGGTGTATATCCACCTAACCATCCTGGGCTTGAGTCCCCATGACCGCCCCACCATTCTTCTACAGGCCCAGAATGTGGCCGTAGCCTTCTGTGCCTGTTTCTCGACGTGGGTCTTCCATGTGAGTTTGCTGTCCAGGGTGACCCCCAGGTAGCGGACCTCCCTGGACAGGTTCAGCTCCGAGCCGAAAATTCTTATGGGCCCCAGCTCGAAGCGCCTTTTCTTGGTGAAGAGTACCATCTCAGTTTTGCTCGGGTTGATCCTGAGCGACTGGGATGTACACCAGTTCTGGACGAGGTCGAGTGCCTTCTGCATCCGGCTCGCCATTTGGGCTGGGCAGTCCCCGGCGACAATTATCGCCACGTCGTCGGCGTAGCCCACTGCCGTCACCCCTAGCCCGCTGAGCCCCGTCAGGAGCCCGTCCACGACCAGGGTCCACAGGAGTGGGGAGAGCACCCCTCCTTGCGGGCATCCCCTGCCGACTTGGGCCCTGACATTCGACCCGCCGAGGCTCGCGGTGACGATTCTGGTTTGGAGCATCTGCCTGATCCAGTCCACGGCCGTGTTGACGATGCCGAACCTGTTGGCAGCCTCACAAATTGCATTAAAGGAGGTGTTATCAAACGCCCCCTCCACGTCCATGAACACGCAGAGCGCGGCTTTTTTCCGGTAGAGGGGCCCTTCGATCTCGCGAACGAGGTGGTGAAGAGCCGTCTCAGTGGACTTACCTGCTTGGTATGCGTGCTGTGAGTGCGAGATGGGTCTCTGGATCAGAGCCCCATCTCGGATGTGCCTATCCACCAGTCTCTCCAGGGTTTTCAACATGAAGGACATAAGGCTGATCGGCCTCCACGCCTTGGCGCGGTCGTATTGGCTTTTGCCTGGTTTGGGTAGGAAAACCACCCTGACTTCCCTCCAGTTCCTGGGCACGTACCGTAGTGCTATGCAGGCCCTGAAGATGGTGTTCAGCCTTGGGATGAGGTCCTCCCCGCCCTCCTGTAGGAGGGCTGGGAAGATCCCGTCCGTCCCGGGGCTCTTGTATCTGTCGAACGTGTCTATTGCCCATTTAATTCTGGCCGGTGACACGATCGTGCGTGCCGTTCTCCAGTCCCCCGGCCCTCCTGCCGCGGGGCCCGTCCTGGCGGTTGAGCCCTGCGTGTTGGCAGAGGAGCCCGGGAAGTGGGTCTCTATCATGTGTGCGAGTATCTCGCTGTGGTCCTCCGTCATGCTGCCGTCTGGCAGTATGAGTCCGTCGAGGTTGGTGGGAGTGCCGGTGGTGAAGATTTTGCGGAGCTTGGCCACTACGGGTAGGGCCTCAGTCTCCTCGCAGAAACCTCGCCAGGCTTCTTCCTTGGCCTTCCTGATCATTTTCTTGTAGGCTTTTTGGGTGACCTTATAAGTCGCCCAGTCCGCCTCTTGTTTGGTCTTGAGGGCCCTGTTCAGTTGTTTCCGGGAGCTGGATCTGAGCTTGCCCAGCTCCTTGTTCCACCAGGGCACCTTCTTGCTGTTTTTCCTCTGCCTCTCTGGGCACGCTGATTCGTAGGCCTGTATGATGGAGGTCTGCAGTGCGAGCACCTCTCCCTCCACCATGCCTATTGTGTTTGGGCGAGTAGGTGGACCCCTAAGCCTCGCTGCCAGCTCCTCTTTATAAGAGGTCCAGTTGGTGGCCCTGGGGTTCCTATACGCCTCTGTCGGTGCCCACTCGGCGTCCGCGTTGAGAGCGAACGATATGCGTCTGTGGTCCGACAGTGTGTCTTCCGATCTGACCCGCCAGTCCGTGACCAGGTGAGCCAGTTTCGTGTTGCAGAGTGTGAGGTCTAGTACCTCCCGTCTCAGGGTGTTAATGAAGGTCGGGCTCGAGCCCCTATTCAGGATCTCGAGGTCCGAGGTCGAGAGGAACTCGAGCAGAGCCGTGCCTCTCTCGTTGACGTTGGTGCTGCCCCATACTGTGTGGTGCGCATTAGCGTCGCAACCGATCAGGAGGTTCAGCCCCCTGCCTTTGCAGTACCTCACCAGCGATCTGAGCTCCTCTGTGGGGGGAGGTTCCGTCGCGTCGTAAGGTAGATAGGCGGAGCAGACGACGACCTCGATTGATCCCCCTCTGCTGGGTTTTACTTTGACCTTGGCCGCTGCCAGGTCCCTGCTGCAGAATTGGTTGAGCCTCAGGGCACAGTGCTTCCTGTTGATGAAGACACCAGCCCTGGGGCCCGCCTCTCCCGCAGCGTAGACCAGCTTGCCCAGGCTCTGGTCGATCCCTCTGACGAGGCCCTTGTGGACCCATGGTTCTTGGATGAGGGAGATATCAGTCTGTTCCATTGCGAGGTCCCGACTGTGTATGGCCGAGGCCGCCTTGCAGTGTTGCAGGTTCACCTGCGAGAAGGTGAACTTGTTAGCCTCCATGGTGTACTGGGCTTACCTTCTCTGGCCTGGATGAGTGGCGGTGGCGGCTACGTCTTACGTAGTCCCCCCATCGGTGGTCGTTGCAGCCCCGGTGGTGCGGAGCTCCTGACCCTTGGCCGTGGGGCTGGTCCCTGACGGGGTGACCGGCAGGGTCCTCTGGACACCCGCCAGCACGCTCGCCTGGCCCGCCCTGCTCGTTTCGTAGGCCTTTGGAGGCCTGCCTCTGCTGCGGTGCGATCCGCCCCCGCGCGTAGGTGGGTCCCGTGAGCCCGAAGCCCCCTGGGATGGACCCGGGGTCCTCGGGCCCTCCGGACCCTCCTTGTACTCTGCCTGTGTGTCGGCGGTCGCAGAAGTGGACGCAGTGCCCACCAGGTGGGCCCGCGCCTCAGGTGCAGCTGGCTCCGTTGACGCCCTCCCGGATTGGGGGCCCTGGCCCTCGGGACCAGGCGTCCCCGTCTCCATCGGGACGTCCTCCTCCGCTGTGCTCTGGGAGGTAGGGGTCTCCCGTCCCTCCCCAGCTCTCTGATGGGCCGCCTTGAGGGTGACCCTTCCGAGGCCGTAGTGGGCCAGGAAGCCCCTCTCCTTCAGAGCCTCTTGTGAGCTGGCGTCGACGCCTAGCACCAGAAGGACGGACTTGGGTCCGTCCTTCCTGTCCCAGACCCTCCAATGTTGGGTCTGGAGACCGGTGTTTTGGCGCCTGAGCCTGCACAGGATGGTGTCCGTTTTCTCCGGCAGCCCGGGTATGACGGTCACCATCCTGGTTAGCCTGGGCAGCTGGGCCTTCTCTAGCAGCCGTAGAGAGGCCCCCTCCCAGGGTGAGAGAGTGGGGACCGTGGTCCTTAGCCACTCGAGTGCCGCCGCGTCCGAGCACGTGGCCCAGACGGCTCCCCGGTCGCACCGGTATTGCTCGAAGCGCGGGATGGCCTCTCCTTCCGGGATGCCATCCATCGCCTCGCACAGCGCCTTGACGACCAGGTCGCCTTGCTCCACGCTCAGGGTGGCAGCTGGGTAGCCTGAGGGTGCCATGGCCACCCTCCCGCCGCCCTCTGCTGCCGCTCTGTAGCTCATCGGCCCGTGTTGGCCCCTGCCCCTCTTGGGAGCCGAGTACTTATCGGGCGGGGTGCTATCGGCGGCCCTGGGTCTTTTCAGACCCGGGTTGCCGGCCGGTGCGTGGTGGCTACCACGGCTGGAGGCGGCCCGGGGTTGCCCAGTGGATGAGCCTCCCTGATCCGCCCCCTGTGGTGCTGCTCTGTCCGTGACAAGCTGGGCTCCTGCCGGGCCCGGTTCTGAAGGGGTCAGGGCGGCCAGTCTGGCCTTCCTGGCCTTCTTCTTTGCCGCGCCCGAGCGATTGCCCCTCTTAGGTTTTGGTGCCTGGTCGGTGGGTGTCCCGGTGCTAGCTGAGACTCCACCGTCCTGGGGTGTACTGGGTTCGGAGACCTTCAGGCAGTGGTGAGCCAGGGAAGCTAGTGCTTCCACGTCCCCCCTCTGCCCTTCGGTCCCCTGGTTTAGTGCCGCCGAAGGGTCCCCCTCCGTGGAGGGAGCCCCAACGGGAGTGTGAGCTGGGTCGCTCGTGACAGTGTTGGTGTCTGGGTTTGTGTTTTTTGTTTCGGTTGTGTCCATGATTGGTCCCACGAGTAGTCAGGAAGTGAGGTCCACCCCCGCAGAGCCTGCTTGCGGGGGTAAGGCTGGATACAATGGGGTGTCGCCTGGTGCCCCAAGGGCATCGTTTGAGACACTGTTCCCCAGTGCCATTCAGCCCTCGGCACGATGGCTCCCACCTTGGCTTGGGGAGTTGAAAATATATAATAAATCTTAAAGTTTTATTATCATAAAAAATATAAATAATTGATAAAAGAAAAGGTAATGAAGCAAATAATGTATAAAATAATAAATATAATCCTGCTTGAATTCGATCTAATTGTAACCCTCATCCTATAATTAAAAATAAAACAGGAATTAACCTACATTCAAAAAATAAATAAAATAATAATAAATCAATTACACTAAAAGTTAATAATAAAAATAATAATAATATTAAAATCATAAAAATAAATAATTTTATAAATATATTAAATTTATAAATAATCTCTCTTGATATTAATATTAAAGAACAAATTCATAGTCTTAAAATAATTAAACCAAAAGATAATAAGTCACAACCTAAATTATATCTTATTATTGATCATTCATAATTATAATATCCTATTAAAATAAACATAAAACTTAAAAAAAAAAATCTATATTGTATAATTCAAAATTTTCCTATTAATCTTAAAGGAATTAAAAAAATTAAATAAAAAATAAATTTTATCATATTGACAGAATCAGGACCCGTCGATAATATGCACGTCGAACCGTATTTGGATACCTTCATGAAATTTTGATATCAGAGGCGCGTGTTCCTGATGCAACCACTTTTGGGTCAGTTATTTTTCATCTTTTGAAAAAGTAAACAAAATAAAAAATTAATAATCTCGTGCAACCATAAGCCATTATCCTACATTTCATTAATTCCATATAAGTTTATTTGCATTTGGTGGATTTGATTATATTAGCTAGAGTGTATTTTCTTATTTCTCGTTATTACAAATATCGTGGAAATTATTGCAGCCGCGCGGCTCCGAAATCGGTCCAAAATAACATAAGATATGTCCCTCAAAAAATGTCGAACCTCAATCATCTGCACCCTCCGAATTATCTGAACGCAGGCCCGAAATATACACTGCAGCTACTGCGAATTTTTTTTAGAATCTCACGGCACAGGGTGGTGGGCAACACTAGCCTCTGGGGTAAGTCCACCTACCAGGAAGAGATTGCCCCAGTTTCAAACGGAAAGGGTGCTTTTCTAGTACAGATAGTATGAAAAAAAATCGGTGAATAAAAAAGCGGTGTAGGAGAGATCTTGTAAAATAATTCGTGTAGCACATTTACCGCGTAGAAGTATTCTGTGTCAAAAGGAACCTCACGCAATGTCAGTTCTCCTATTTTTCAATTTCATTTTTATTGTCACTTTCTGGTGTATGGTCCTGCCCCACAAATTGGTGTCGTCCGACCTTTTGTGACTGCAATTGAGGTATTGATAATGGAAATTTCGATACATTGGAAAATTGTGCAAATGAAAAATCGACGGGACTGACTATTCACGTAATTATGGTTAAGTGAAGCTTTACAAGGGTCGAATCGAGAAACTATGTACGAACAGAGTTTGGACGAACCGGATTACTATCACTATTTTTTTTTACTATCACCGTATCCTACGTTTCCGCGACATCAGCTACTATATTAGATGTTTCCCCACATTCGTCTAGGGGTCAAAATGTTCGTAATTTCACAAGGCTCGTGCTGTGCCTATTCACTTTAGGCCAGAGTGAAAAAGGTCCATTTCTGCGGATCGTATTCTAATAGCGCGGAAAAGTTGCGTCTTGGCATCACTAAAAAGTGTGCGGCAGGAGAAAATTTGCAAGCAATATCTTCTGTTCCAATTTACAACCGATATCTTCTGTTCCGGCAAACGCGTCAAAGTTTTGAATTTTTGAACACGGGGTTTGAATGTAAAAAAAAACCCCAAATACGAGTTAGCACTAAAAAATTCATCAACAATCACCGGCTGCCCTGATTTCGGTCTCCGTGCACTTATTCGAAGCGGGAAGAATGCAGCTTCCACTTGTCGCGTTGAACCTCAAAATTTCTTGCTTAGTTTCGGAGATACAAGCGTTTGCAAAATGACTTTTTTCAAGGAAAAAATTAGAAAGTGACAAAAAAATTTAATTAAGAACACAGAACCACCGGAATGATCAGTCAGCACAAGGAAGAAATGAGCGAAGTTGGACTGAGAATCTGGTTTTCATCCAGGGTTCCGACATTCCAATGTCAAGGGTCTGAAAATTAGTTATTCATCGAGCATCTTCGAACTTGAAGCATTTCTCTGGTGTCCCAAAGAACGTTACTTTTTTGCACCATAGAGCTCAACTAACGAGGTTGAGCGGTTTTTTATATGTTGGCGATTCCACGTTCTTTATTTACCATTTTTTTCCGCAAACTCATTTTTTAGACCCGAGTATTTCCGAAAGTGAACGAGATTTTGAAATGTCGGAACCTTGAATGCAAGCCAGATTCTTCGTCAAACTTTGCTAATTTCTTCCTGGTGCTGACTGATCATTTCGGTGGTTCTGTGTTCTTGATTTAATTTTTTTTCATCACTCCAATCTCAAAATCGCAACTTCGTCGCGATTTCTCGGCTTTCGCGATGAAAAATATTGATCGTTAGTCATGCGTATAGGCTTTTTGTCACATTCTAATTTTTTGCCTGAAAACAGTAATTTTTCAAACGCTTGTATCTCCGAAACAAAGCGACATATAATAAAAGCTAAATTCTTCCTGCTTCAAATAAGTGCATGGAGACCGAAATCGGTGTACCTGGTGATGTTTTATGAATTTTTTAGCGCCAACTGGTCCTTTGGGGTTTTCTCTACATTCAAACCTCGTGTTAAAATAGTACATTTCAGCCCGACTACGGAAAGGCTTTTTCGTCGAAACGAGAGGTTTACGACAAGAGTTGAAGGTAGGTGCTGTGACGAGGTTCGCCAAAAAGCCTTCACGTATGAGAGCCGACAAAAATTTCATCGCGATTTCTAGGCTTTCGTGACGAAAAATACTATTATCCTAGACCTATTCGTCCCATAGCTGTTCCGTTCAAAGCCCTGCTCGGTGAATACGTATTCCCTTGTCTGAAGCCATATTCGGCCAACATGATTGTTATTTTATATATTACAGTTGACCAGGAGGAATCGGTAAACCTGATTTCGGACACGACTAATACGAGCGAAATTGATGATCACTTTGATGCTGATGATGGAAAAATAATTCGTTCGCCAATCACTATAAGCACTGTAACGTTGCAAATGGATTCGTAGCGTTACAGAAGACTCCTGAACCCTAAGGCGGCATATTTACGCAGGGAAATAGATAAGAATTCCCCGCAGGGAAGATTTTAGTAGCCCCGAAGCTTATTTGACTTCGAGGGGTGACCGTGGTCGACTCTGACCTGAGACCAACTTTCTGATATTTCTCGTTCCATTTCCAAAAACCTTTCTCTTATGTGGGAGACTTGGCTGGCGGACGTGCCTGAGCGGGGCGATACTAACCCATCTTCAAGACCCCGATGGGGTAAATCTTACGGAAACCCTGGAAGGACCCAGGACGGACTTTACGTGTGGCCAAGGACGGAAAAGCACCGGGGGACCAGTCGGTGGAAGAGATTCCCGCCGACGCGAAGAACGGAAAGAGCCACGTCCTCACCTGGAGGCCACGAGAGGGATACGAAAATCCCGCCAGTACGCGCGGCTGACTACGCAGTCCTAGGCACCCTGACGCACCTAGATCTCCGATAATCGATAATCGATAGCGCGCCCTAGCGGCGGCCATTTTGGTATCCGACACTCTGCGTTCGCCCGGCCTCGTGCTCGCACGGGCCCGGGTACGTTGAATTGCGTTTGATTTAGGCCTTCGGGCATTTTTGGATATTTTCGGAACCCTGTGTGGGAAGCTAAGTTAATTTCTGTGACCCTGAAGGGTCTGTCTACGGACATCTTCCCCAGGGGGTACTTTTGAAGAGACTGAGCAGGGTAAGCGTCAGCTTTTTTAGCCCATTTTTGAATTGGAAGCCCGTTAGTCGCGGTTTACCATTCCGGTTCGCCCGCACGGCCACGACGGCTTTTATTTCCATTTTGTTGGGTCAGTTCTTGCCAAATCCCGAGTCGGTAGGCCGTGGCCAGTGTCCCACTTTCGAGGGGGTGTTTTCCGTTTGCTTTTTGATTCCCTACGTGGGGTGAAATTCGAGTTTCAGTACGTTTTGTCATTCCCTCGCGGAGCATATACGCTCGGCCATAAGTGCAAGCGAGACGGTTAGAGTCCGAAGCGGTCATCTGTCTCACTTTCGAGTCTGGTAGTGTTCGTTCGGTTGTTGTGTCGAGTCAGTCAGGTCATTCGAGGACACACGGGTGGTATCAAACAAACGCAGAGTTAGAGTTAAGTTAGATGTAAGGAGTCAGACCCATCAGGTCCATTCTAACGAGTGGAACAAATTGTAAATAGAATTTCGGTTAGGGGGTGGTCTAATAACCACCCGACCCGACCCTGGGGCGGGTTTCTGTCCCCAGAGACCTTAGCTTTTTCCCTTTCACCCGCAGGGCCTTCTTATTATTGTTCCTTTCCTATTGTTTATATTTTTGGTTATTTTGTTTGAATTTTACCTTGTTGCTTTGTTAATTTCGCCATTTACGGGTGGCAGGTCGCCTTTACACGACGCTGATCCACCCCGAACTCGAAGGGAAAATTCCCTGTAGATTATTTAATGAATTTTGCTATTTTTTTTTACACCACACCCATTCGAGTAATTATTTGCCTGAGTCCGTCAATCCTCAGTCAATCCAGCCCCTCTCCGCGGTACTGAGCTGCGCCGGCGGCAATCCAGGACTCGGATTGCTTTAGAATCCGTTCGCACATTATAATCTAGCTATCTCAGGTCCTTACTATAAATAATAGTGTACTGGTTCCTCCCTCCTCCCTAGTACTCCGGCTGGGTCGAGGGTTGAGAAGGGAGCTACGTCACAGCACATACTCTAATAGTCGCCGTTCAGAATAATTGAAGTATCCACTTGCCATGTAGAAGATGAAATTCGAATGTTTATCGTATGAAATATGAAATTATTGTTCACGTCTCAAAAGACTCGAAATTGAATGTATGAATCCACGAACGAGTATTATCCACAGATTTTCACAATTGAACGCTGCTCATGTTATATCGCGAGCTCAATTTATTGACAAAAAATTCGAAATCATGATCACAACATTAACCTTGTAGTGAGAGGCACACTTCTATCTACCTCTGGCCAAAAAAATGGTGACTCATATCGGTGTGGAAGACTTTCATCCAAACTAGCAAGCATATGGGGCTTTCCATCCGTTTTAGCCGCCATTTGACCTCGACATTTTTTTGCGTAATTTTCGAATATGTTGTAGTACTACCTATATCGAGAGAAAGGTTTTTTGATTTGTTCAAAATTCTTTTGGAAAACTTTTTTTTTTCAATAAATAATACCAACTTCGTAAAGAATACATTCTTCGAAAATTCTGAAAAAAATCACCGATATTTGCCGTCCGAAAATAGATTTTCTGACACCTGCCCGATCTTGGACGATTGAGATATTCTATTTTTTCAACTAATTCCAAAATTTAAAAATCGTTTTACAATACACATAACTACATAAGTATGATTGTGGGCTAATAGCATTCATTTTTGGTGAAAAGAAATACAATCCAACAAACTATTTCACCAGTCAAACAATCACCGACAAACAAGACTGACGATTTATTGAAAAAAAAAATGTAAAAGTTGACATTCCAAAGTGGACTTCACATGGGTATTATTTATTCTTTGTGTGCATAAATCGTTAGCCTCGTTTGTTGGTAATTGTTGGACTGGTAAAATCGTTTGTTGGATCGTTTTTTTTTTCATCAAAAATAAATGCTGTTAGGCCACAAGGATACTTTTGTGTATTGAAAAGCGACTTTTTAATTTTGAAATGGGTTGGAACAAGAGAGGATCTCGACCGTTCACGATTGAACAGGTGTCAAAAAATCAAGTTTCGGACGCAGAATATCAGTGATTTCTTTCAGAATTTTATAAGAATGTAATCTTTCGGAAGTGGATATTATTCATTGAAGAAAAAAAAATGTTTTCCAACAAAATTTTGCGAAAAAGATCTTCCGATATAGTACTACATTATATAGTTCTACAACATATTGAAAAATTGTGCAAAAAAAATATCGAGGTCAAGCATCGGCGATAATGGATGGAAAGCCCTATATATGGGGAATTCCACGCGAACTCGACCAGTCCCTGAACGTTGACTTTTTTAAAATGACTGATTTTTTTTTCATGGGTTATACTACTCATAAAAACCTACCCCTATGTGGCGGTTTTTTTTCCGTCTCGCCGATTCGATGAAACGAAATTTAGAAATATCACAGTTTTTTCACAATTTTGATATTTTGAGCAGCTGTAACTGCAAATCTGTTAGCCGAATCGAAAAACTTTGTTGAACAAAATTTCTTGGTTTAAGGGAACTATTTGAAAAAAATTTTTTCCCAATTTTTGATTCGTCTGAAATAGGTTTTTATGCGAATGAACACTAAAAATACATTTTTCTATAAGAAGGACCCGTTTGATTTTTTTCTAAAAATTTCACAAAATTTCTGACTGGAAGACGAAATTTTCAAGACTTTTTGGAACCCAGGCCGATTATTTCTTCAGAAGTTATGCATTATTTTTTGGCCAAGATATCGGGCTGCGCGGCTGCCTCTTCGCCGTACCGATATTTTAGCCACAATATAATTCATAACTTCTGAAGACAAAATCGGTCCAAGTTACAAAAAGTCTTGAAAATTTTGTCTCCCAGTCAGGAATTCTGTGAAATTTTTCGAAAGAAATCAAAAGGGTCCTTCACATGGAAAAATGGGTTTTTGGTGTTCATTTGCATTAAAAAACTATTTTAGACGAATCAAAAATTGAAAAAAAAAATATATATACATTGTAACACGCTCTCCCGAGTCCTTGGCGACTCGGGTCGGCAATGCTAGCAAAACTTGACGCTTCGTCCAACGTTACACGGTGAGGATGGTCTGAAGAGAGATGGAGAAAGTTGGGCGCCAGGTCCGTTACGCGAACCACTCGTCGCGTTGCCGCGAAGGAAAGTCGGGAAAACGGGATATCGGGAAGGGTTGGGGGAGTGCCGGGGCTCAGGATATGGTAGAGGGGAACGTGGGGGCGTAGATTGAAGACACACGGGCGTTGGTAATAATAAATAGTGTATTTCTCAATAATTACAGCAAACAATAAAATCCGGCGATATGAAAGGGGCTAGAGGGAGGGGTCGCAGGGCGAGTACGTCACTCTCCGGCTGAGTGATCGGCCGGGTAGCGCGATCAGCTGGTGTGGCTCGGTCTCGGGAGAGAGCGAGCGCGGACACGCAGGAATGAGATAGCCCGTTAGAAGTGGGCGAACGGCAAGTCTCGCGCGGAGCGAGGGTGGGGGTAACGCTAGCTCGCACACCGTCAGGCGCAGACAGGGTAGTGTTGGAGCGAGCACACCGATACTCCCAGACTCGTGTGAGTGTCGGACCGGCAGCTCACCGACCAGACGGGCGCGGGGCGAGGGGAAGCTGGTGGCAAGGCAAGGGACGGGGAGAGCGGGGAGGCAAGCGGGCATGCAATAAGCACAAGCAGAGCTAAATACAACAGGGCAAATTCTCAGCCTGGAAGACGGGGAAGCCGCGCGTTCCCTGGGACGTAGTACACGTCGGTTTTCCTCTCCGGAAAACGGGGAAGGCTGGTCCAGGCGGAAAAATTGGAATATATAAATCTCCTACCTTCTCGTAGCTGGGCAACGGGAGTCCAAGGGAGGTGGCAATGTTCTGTGGGGGCACACACTCGCACTCGGGGTTCTTGGTTGCTCAAAAAGCTAGGATTAGGCACTCGGGGGTCTAAGGCTTCCACGGGGTGGAAGTGCAGCGGAATTCTAACGTCAGGTCGATACCAAAAACGATTCCAAAAAGCAGAGGGCTAGATCACTTGTCTATCAAGGAACACTCTCCAGAACAAGATGGCTCGGCCTTCTTCTTCCGGTAATTAGGTCAGGCAAATCGTCGCCAGGTGCGCGATTTACCGGCAAAAATAGGTCGGGCGGGGAAGGGGTCGCGGGGAACCGGGCGGTTGGCCCGAGTCCGAAGTCCGGTCCGACCACGTGGTCCGTCTTCTAGCGGTCCGGTCGACCGGCCTGGACTCAGGCGGGGCGGGGAGGGCAGGGTACGTTCCGCGGCGTTGGAGGAGGCAAATAACTGGCAGTGAGCTGCCACGTTACAACATAAAATAGTTCACTTAAACCAAGAAATTTTGTTTAACGAACTTTTTTGACTCGGCTAACAGATTTGCAGTTACAGCTGCTCAAAATATCAAAATCGTGAAAATACAGTGATATCTCCAAATTCCGTTTCATCTAAACGGTGAGACGGAAAAAAAAACCGCCAGATAGGGGTAGGTTTTTTTGAGTAGTATAACCCATTAAAAAAAAATCAGTCATTTTAAAAAAGTCAACGTTCGGGGACTGGTCGAGTTCGCGTGGAATTCCCCATATACAAATTGGGTAACAGTTTGTTAGTAATTTGCTTTATAAAAGATTAATATTTTCAGTCACCAGTACGGAAGTCGACTTCGAATGAATCCTTGACATATATCGAGAGTCAATGCTCATTCGAAGACCCCGCGCGTACAGAGTCAGTCAAGTCGGCGAGTGCGGAAAATCAGTACAGGCTACGTCAAAAGCTCTCTTACAACCTGAAAAGAGGCTGAGGTCATTCGAGTCCAGCTGTACGGCAACCTCACGTAAGAAGTTTGGAAAGTCCAATTCCAACATTCGGGAAATCCAGCACACCCAGTCGGTAGGAGGAAGAGGGGGGAATAAAAGGACGCGTGAAATGTACGACACCAGTAAAATAGATTTATTGGAAATTGAAAAAATAAATAAATATGATCTGGGACAGCAAAATTTAGAACTGCACGAATTATCAATGAAAAAACTGAAATGGGAAATAGAACGTTCAAAACAGTCGAAAAAACACGAGCAGGAATTACACGTGTTGGAAAAACGAAAAATAAAGCTGGAAATTTCAACTTCTAGAATATAAACTCAAGTCGCAGCCAAATGAGAGGCAGTAAAGGGTTTGCTAAACATTTTTATTACCTTCTTGTACAGGGTGTATAAAAAAGTTTCGTCGCCACTTCGCCAAGTGATACTCCACCTCGAGATCGGCGGAGCACCCCAACAAGATGTCCCCGCAAAATCCATCTTGACCGTGTTGCGACTTTTTGGAAATTTTTATCATTTGCTGAAAAGAATCTTCTCATCAGGAGGGAAAAAAGTGTCAACGGGATCATGGGTCACAAATGGATCCTTCATCGCGAAAAATTATCTTGCAGTTGAAAAAAATGCGGAACTAAAGTTCATGTCCGACTTATGGTTTCTCAGAGACTTTCATTCCTACTGACAATCCAAATTTTTTAAGCTCACAAAAAAATTTGACCTTGAGTTTTAGGGTCAAGGTCAATTTTGCGGGGGCATGTTATTGGGGCGCTCCACCGATCTCGAGCTGGAGAATCATCTGGTGAAGTGGCGACCAAACTTTTTTATACACCCTGTACAATCGTTGGATTAAAAATATGTGATTTTCAATTTCCACCAGTGTAGTTCAATATATAACCAACCTTCTATTTATAATCAAATATGTATTCGGCATTCACATGTTAAATAAAGTTCGTTCAACATTTTTGTAATGTTTTACCTTCAAAACACTTTCTGACCCAATAAATGCACACATGCACACCGTTTGTGTGGATCTACTTTCAAAATGTACCGTTTTTATTATAGATGACCGTCTTCTTGGGCATCAAAATAGACACTGACATGTTACGGCTATTTCAAATAATGAGTATGAAAAATGCAATTAATCTATGACACCCCCAAAAGTTACACATGGACATGCTTTCCGAACAAACTGCACCCTGCACGCGGAACATAATGTCGAAATTCCACGCCCAAATAGAAATATTTATCATAAATCGTATTCTGTTTTTTTTTTTTTTGTTTTTTTTTCGACATTATACATTTCTATAGCTAGCTATTATATTAGGTTCCTCAGGTCAATAAACTACGATGAATGAATGTTTGAGCCCGGAAAACGGCCCTCTTCGGAAACATGATAATAGTTTATTCCCTACTCAAAATGTTGATATGATAAATCATATAAATACATATATAATATTATGAATGGAATCATCACCGCCATGATGAATCATCATCATCATCATGTCATTTATTATATGATTTATCCTGTGCATTTGAACAAGTACATGAAAAAAATCAGATAATGCATCATATAGGTATGGCCCATTAGCTATCGACGGCTGCGGCAGTATGGAAGAACGTGCTATCTCATATTATGCTAGAAGAACGTGCTATCTCAAATAGTGGAAGAAGAACGTGCTATCTTGAACCGGGACGATATTTTCATTCATACGGCACTGTAATTTGGGGTGCCTGGAGTATTCAAAGCATTCTTTTTCAATAGATTAATCAATTGTTCCGATTATTCCATCATTTATTTGGTTCCTGTGATTTTGATTGTTCAAACTTATCTTGGATTTTCCGTCCCTGCAGTAAAGGAGTTGAATAAATGGAAGAGCAATTAGCAAGATTGAATAATACATTACAAAACAGTAATTTGTTTACTCCAGAGACCCCAAATTTCAGTGCCGTATCAATGAAAATATCGTCTCGGTTCAAGATAGCACGTTCTTCTTGCACAATTTGAAATAGCACTCTCTTCTAGCACAATCTGAGATAGCACGTTCTTCTGGCACGATTTGAAATAGCACGTTCTTCTGGCACATTTTGATATAGCACGTTTTTCTGGCACAATTTGAGATAGCACGTTCTCCCATACTGCCGTCAGTATAATGCATCAAAAAAAAGATTGTCAACCATACATTTTATCATGTAATTTATTTTGCATTATATTTGATGAACCATGCCTGTTTAATTTCTTCTGTGATTTTTTATATATTTGTTCAAATTCATCAGATAAATCATATGATAAATGACATAATGATTTCGTGCATAATATTGTATGATTTATCATATCAACATTTTCAGTAGAGTAACCCCGATTTTACCAGATTTCTTTGAACCCCGGACCACATTGAAAACCTAGCCCTCCCTGGGACATCCAATGTACAGGCGTCACGTATAAAAAATAAGTGTGAAGACGGCGGGTTCATGTTTATGATTGTGTGCTGCGAAATAATCCGACGGGTCCTGATAGAACAGGCGTAACTCGCCTGGCCGGATAGATTTGGGGTATTTCGCGGGGCCGGATAGAAAGGAGCGAACTCACCGGGCTGGATGGAACCGGGGTAGTAACCCGGTTAGTCAAAATAGGGCTATCACACGCGTCGGCCTAGAAGAGGGCTACCGCGTTCGCCAGGCTACAACAGGGCTATTTCGTTCTTTAGGCTAGAAAAAGGCTATCTGGCCGGACTGGCTAGAAAAAGGATAACCGGGATGGAATCTGCGAACTTGAACGCGAGTCATCGGTAAAGCGTATATAACCATCAGCCTTACCTGCAAAATTTATTTCCGGAAAAATGCAATATAACCTGCAAATATATTCGAACAAAAATTGATCAATGGCTGAAATTGATCAGTGATTGACCAATTTTTTAATTTCAACTTTTTCGATCAATCAACTCGGAAGTGATCAATTCACGTCACTAATCAATTTTCGTTTGATTATATTATAATTAACACTCGCGATTACGTTCGCAGTTTGCAGCCGGTTATCCTTTTTCCAGACAGTCCGGCCAGGTAGCCTATTTCTAGCCGAAAGAACGAGATAGCCCTGTTGTAGCCTCGCGCGCGAGATAGCCCTCTTCTAGGCCCACACGTGTGATAGCCCTATTCTGACTTACCAGGTGAAATAAGCCCGTGACACAAGAAAAGCCGTGTGCCGTTTGACGGATCACCTACAGGCCGTCCGTACACTCACACATGCCTCTGATTGGTCGGGGCCTTGTGTGAGTGTACGGACAGCCCGCTTGCGGCCTGTAGGTGATCCGTCGCACGGCACACGGCTTTTCTTGTGTCACGGGCTATACCCCGGTTCCATCCAGCCCGGTGAGTTAGCTCTTTTCTATCCGGCCCGGCGAAATATAATAAAAATTAGGAATAGAATTCCATTAGGACTCGTCGATAATATGTTTGACCTAGATAAATAGCGTATCCTCTTCACTTCTTTGTTTTTGACTTATTCATTATGAGAATCGTTTATCCGATTGGCCATTCATGTTGAAGATTCTATTTCAACAACTGCATTTTCAAAACTTGAAACAGATCGGCATTCTTCGAAATTCTTCAACAAGTTTCAAAAATCCTCCTGTTTAAAATTAGTATTCTCTGCCCAATTAGGAAGTGGGAACAATTTTCATTGCTTGTATTTCATGCATCTAAAGAAACAATAATTCGTGAATCTAGTGCTAATAATTAATCTTCGAAAAGTTTTCATGCGAGTGAATTATATCTCCGAGAACAATGTCTGGAAAATCAAAGGCGCGATTGACTTTTTGGTGGAGAATTCTTCGTCCAACATTTATAAAATAAAATTGGACCACACACAAAATTAATTGTACTTTTCAATGCACTAAATATTAAAAAAATTGTATTTACTTTCTAATTGCGCCCAAAAAGATTGTCTATGAATAGAAGATTTTTACTTTTCATCACCTTTGGTGATATAAGAAAAGTATTGGTTTAGTACGAAAAGTGACTTTTTTAAATTTAAACAAATTTTTACGTTACCGATCCACATGTATATATGTAGAACAGGTTTGCGAACAAATGCGCAGTTGGAAAAAAACTGTTCCAGGAGGTCCACTATAATTTTTGTGTTAATGTTGAGACGTTTTGTTAGTTGAAACAACATTATTTTAACTAACAACGATCATTTTATGTTGTTTTGATTAGAAAAACGTGTCAAAATTAACACGAAATCATAGTGGACCTCCTGGAACAGTTTTTTTTCCAACTGAAATTTACAGGGGATCAAGAGCAAATGATGGGGATAAAAAATTGACATATCCCATCCAATTCAAATGATCGGTTTTACCGGAAAAAATTCGACTTCCAATCCTTTTATTTCATTTTCGTCGAGTAGATCGAGGTACGGGGCGGAATCGCGTGGATTGGGGTAAAACACAAACGTATGGGTGAATTCGAGTAGATCGAGGTACACGTGAGTATATATGGGTGAATTCGGATCAATTGAGGTACGTGCAAGTATATATGGGCGAATTCGAGAAAATTGAGGTACATCTAAGTAGGTGTAGGTAATGTATATGAGTGCGGTCGGATAGATTGGGTTACTTGTAAGTATGTAAGGGCGAATTCGAGTAGATTGAGGTACATGCAAGTGTGTATGTATGGATGAATTTAGCTTCATGCCGTTCAAGTATCCATTGGGAATGCTGTTCGAGTATCCATTGTAACGTGATGAAAAGTATCGTGAAAAAAATGTTTTTTCCGCCTTGTTTATATTGTTTTCAGAATTATCAAAAATGCTAATCTGTTCGGAGATGTGTGAATAATTAACGGTTTTTCAACAAAATCTGAAAAATTCGCAAGTGTTTTTGAAAGTGAGAACATGAAACATGAAACATGAACCATGAGACTGATAAAAAACGGCAAGGAAAAATCAGTGGTCGAGTTGGCACGGAATTACTCATATAGGTACCTACGAGGGGTTGATCACTCGTCGATTTGATGTACACCAGATTACAGATTTCAAAGATTACAAAAGATTACAAGAGATTACAAAAGATTACAAAAGATTACAAAGATTTCAAAAGATTACAAAGATTACACAAGATTTCAAGGGATTACAAAAGATTACACGAAATTATAAAAGATTGATTTCAAAGATTACAAGAGATTTCAAAAGATTACATAAGATTTCAAGAGATTACAAAAGATTACACGAGATTACACGAGATTACAAAAGATTTCAAAGATTTCAAAAGATTACAAAGATTACGAAAGATTTCAAAGATTACAAGAGATTTCAAAAGATTACATAAGATTTCAAGAGATTACGAAAGATTACACGAGATTACACGAGATTACAAAAGATTAATTTCAAAGATTACAAGAGATTTCAAAAGATTACATAAGATTTCAAGAGATTACAAGAGATTTCACGAGAATACATGAGATTTCACGAGATTACATGAGATTTCCAAGATTACAAAAGATTTCAAGGATTACAAAAGATTACACAAGATTCTCGAAGGGGTGTACACCAGATTACACGAGTGATTAACCCCTCGGGTACCTACTTTGTCATATGAAGAGAGTTGAGGCAAGTAATCAAATTTCGTCCGGAGGTTTTTTCTTACATAAAACGTTTATTATAACAACATACGTAATAACTGGGAACAGCGGTACATAAATAGTGCGTATGTCACCAACTTATACCTACAGATTCAACAGTTTCTCCTGTACCAGATTCTGTCTTAAATTAATATTCTATTTAAAATGTAGTTAAAATCAATGAATTGAATCTTTCAATTAATTTGTAGATGGTACTCAGTTGTTCCGAATTCAATAATTTCTTCAAAATTTTAATTTGGAATTACATTCACTCATCGTCATTAATCTAACAGGTGCATAAAAATTTAAAAATTCCACTCCCACGTCCATTTGAAATTGCTAATTGAAGGGTGATTCAGAATTCGTGACGTATATTTTGCAAGTTGAATCATCGTAGAAATTGAAGTCGAAGGTTCCTTAGCTATTTTTCTGATAAACAATTTTTATATTGAGAAAAAATTTTTTCTTTCTCCTCTTGGTGCAAATATCGGAAGGAATGAAAATAATTGGAGCAAAAAGATAAATTATTTTTCTCGAGTATTACAGTATACTAATTATTAAGAAAATTTCACTCCCGATGTCGTTTTTTGAAGAAATGACTAAGAAACTTTCCACTTCAATTTTAACAAGGATTCACCCCGTAAAATATTCGTCACCAATTCTGAATCACCCTGTATATCCCCACGTTTTGGGGTCCTAGAGAATCACCTCGAACTATTATGAGTTGGACATCTATGTGTGTGTGTGTATGTCTATATACATGTGATAAAATTTCGGACGGGACGATATCTTAAGAACGAGTGCGGGAATTTTCATCAAATTGGGCTCAATCGACGCGCCATTCTCGAACGTAGAACTCGATGAAATTTTGGCTTTGAACGGTTCAGTAGTTTTCGAATTTTTGAATAACAAAATGCAAACAAATATTTAAACTTGAAATGATGAGTTCGATTCGGAAAATTTAAAACAGTTAATTCAATATTGTGAGCATATATCCAAAAGTATTTGAATTTCGACAAAAATTGGTACCAGTAGATTTTTCAGGGTCACTGATTCGGGCTTACACGCATCGGAAGTCAGATTCGAATTTTTGTGGAATGAAAATTCCAGTATATTATTGGAGAAATGGAATAATATTTGGATCTTGAATGAAATCTGTACCCGATTTTTTTGGGGGTCGCTGATAATGAACCTGATCTCTTAATATCGCGTGTCTATCGGTAAAAGGTCGTAAGCGCTAAAAAAAAAATTTCGCTTTTCTAGTGGCAAAATCTTTTTCATGCGATAGAAAAGCTTTTGGGCATATTCGCAGAAAAAAAAATTTTTGCGAATATGCTAACGACCTTTTACCGTTAGACACGCGATATCTTTTGACGCAAGTAAAAAAAAAAAAAAAAAAAACTGTAAGTTCTAAGACTAGACGCGGGCAGCCTCAGTCAGCTTCTTATTTAGGAAAAATATACTATCACACCATTCACGGTACGGTATGTAAACGAGAATGGTACGTGTTGCACTAATCATTGCTGTACATTAAACACTCTTTCTATGAGTTCATTTCTCACGGCGAAATTATTCCCGTGATTCGGTGGATCTACGTGAACAATGTTCACCGCGCCATCGACAATATCGCCCTGGATTGGTTTGTCATCACGCAGATCGATTCTTATATTGTGCAATACTGCCGTTGCTACGATGACGTGGAGAACAGTTTGCTTTTTAATGCGCATCCCGAGAGACAAACACGGGAAAACTCTCTTCTACAGACCGAAGCATCTTTCGATCGGATTCCTCGTCGCGATTTGAGCCCCGTTGTAGTTTTGCTGGGCCGGTGTATTTGGGTTGTTGAGCGGGGTTAGCAAGTAGGGATTACACGCGTAACCCGCATCACCCAACAAGAAGGATCGGGGGTATTGTCCCGTCTCAAATTCTACTCGCAATGGCGAATCGTTGAATACGGTGCTGTCGTGGACGGACCCAGGCCATCGAGCTATGATATTCGTAAATCTGAGGTTGGCATCGCACACAGCTTGTACATTATATGAAAACCAGCCCTTCCTGTTTCGATACAACTCCGCACGTGGTCCGCCAGGGGACTGAATTTTTATGTGTGTGCAATCTATGTGCACCGATGACCCCTGGAAATCCACTAATATCGAAGAACTGCGCCATCGTTGTTCTACGTTCCTCCAATGTAGTTGGCATTTTGATAAGCCGTTGGCCTAATACCGCTATCGCTCTTGTAACTGTCGGTACAATACGGCATACCGTAGGCTGGCTTATGTTTGCATGATCACCCAAAACCTTTTGAAAGGTACCTGTCGCGTAAAATCGCAGGGTTATCAATAATTGTAGTAACGCAGGTACGGGCTGGCTACGATTGGTTCGTCTCTCCACTTCTGGTCCAACGATTTCAAAGATGTGCATCACCGTTCTTTTACTAAAGCGAAATCTTTGCCGGAAGTCCACGTCGTCGTATTTTTCGAACAATTCTCACGATCCCTGTAGATGCGTGGGCGTGACCCAACTTGGCAGATTACATCATCGTATTCAGGTTCTGAATCATTCGAGCTTTCGGACGAAAACTCCATGTTCGTAGTGCTCAAACAATTAACTGTAATACAGAAATAATAATTAATTGGAATACAGTATCCGCTGTACAAATTCTACTTCTTTCACGCCACGACCTCTCTAGACGTGCTGGACAGTTAGACTTGAATTATTCGCCACCCAGTTTACTCGCCAAATATGAATCAGCTGTAACGTCCGACAGGACTACAATCGGCTAACCATACCTAGAACTACTTAGACTAACTAGATCTAACTATATAAGGATTCTCCTACTCTAATATAACATTAATCATAATACAAACTATCCATAATGAAATACACGACATCATTACAAATATTATATACTACGATACTAACTCAGATAACTGTCACGGATAAGTCCATTCCAACGATACCGATATTACCGACAATGCCATTGCCGATAATATCGAATGTTGATAAAGAACAGCACCATCGACAGTTCAAGATGTTACCCACGTCAGCTACATTACTAACGGTGCCTGACCATTCCATGATAGTTATCTCTCATCACTTAATATTGTTCTATTATATACTTTATATTATTTCGTTATACCGTATACCCTATATTATATCATATACTTCATATTATTCTATTATATCACATACTTTATATTAGTCTACTATATCATATACTTTATATTACTCTACTATATCATATACTTTATACCTTGTACCATCCTACTATATTATATACTTCAACATACACCTGTTTCATGAATACTAGAATAACGCATTCCACGAAACCAACTTATAGAATATCGATTAACTAACATTACTCATTAATCCTTACATATTGCCTCCTGAACACCTCATCATAACTATAATCAGTACATATTCTAAGGTACTGACCAATACTGTTCTATTAGAATATAAGATTACGTATCTAAACCAATACATGCATATATTTAATTTAGACTTTATTCAGAACAATTTTAACAACAAAAAAAATCGGACTATGCCCGACATAAATCTAATTAATTACGAGTGAATACCACGAATATGAGATGCGGTCAAGACAAAAGGAGAACGATGACATGGAACCGAACGACATCAAACGACACAGCATAATAAATCGGACGATTAGGATATCTGCAGAGATAACGCACGCACCTCGTAATTACAATCGAAGAGCGGCCCGCTGAGATAAAAGAAGACGAACCCAATAAGAACAGGTTCGTCGATTAAACGTCTAATATACGTTTCATTGGTATAAAATTGGTATAGGTAGAAAAAAAAAACGTTTTCCAAGTACGTCTTTGAAGTGTGCGTTGAAACTACGTTTTCGATCTACGTTAATTTCACATATTTGATATCTAACCGTTTATTAGACGCAGCAAATATGTCAGAAAAATACAATTCTCCAACGTTTATGGTATCCGGATTTAGAACAGTCGAATATACGTCGGAAATACGTATTAAAAACGACCAACTAAACGTAAATTCTAGACGATTCTCCTGGCATTTCCACAGCGAATTATACACGTTTGTGTGCGTGGGATATGATCCCAACTTCAGCACACGCTTCTTGAACGTCACAGAATAGTTACCTCTACACCGAGTATATACGTTTACGCTATGCGGATTCAAGTCGGTCAAATATACGTAAAAAATACCTGATTAAAACGAAATCATATACTGAAATGATAAACGATTTTTCCGGTATCCACACAACGAGTGAGATACGTTCCTACATGCATGGCATATATTCCGAACTTCACTGAACGATCTTTGAACGTCGCAGAGTAGTTATCTGCACACCGATTATACACGTTCACGCTATCCGCATTTGAGTCGGTCGAATATACGTAAAAAATACCTGATTAAAACGAAAACATATACTGGAATGATAAACGATTTTTCCGGTATCCACACAACGAGTGAGACACGTTTCTACATGCATGGCATATATTCCGAACTTCACTGAACGATCTTTGAACGTCGCAGAGTAGTCATCTGCACACCGATTATACACGTTTACGCTATCCGCATTTGAGTCGGTCAAATATACGTAAAAAATACCTGATTAAAACGAAAACATATACTGAAATGATAGACGATTTTCCCGGTATCCACACAGCGAGTAAGACACGTTTCTACATGCATGGCATATATTCCGAACTTCACTGAACGATCTTTAAACGTCGCAGAGTAGTTATCTGCACACCGATTATAGACGTTTACGCTATCCGCATTTAAGTCGGTCAAATATACGTAAAAAATACCCGACTAAAACGGAAACATAAACTTGAATGATGAACGATTTTTCTAGTATTCAAACAACGAGTGAAATACGTTTCCAAACTTCACTAAACGATCCTTGAACGTCACAAAGTAGTCATCTACACATCAATTATATACGTTTATGCCATCCGGATTTGAACCGGTCGAAAATACGTCCAAAATACCGATGAATAACGGAAACACAAATTTCAATGGAAAACTATTTTTCCTGTATCCGAACCTCACGGAACGATCTCTGAACATCATAAGATTATAGTGATCGGTATACCGATCATCCACGTTTATTCGGTCTCATATCAGATGGTAGGTTTGACGTCATTAATCACCATCAAATTCGAAAAACGGGACGTTTTAGTAAGCGAAAGTCAGAAAAGGTGCCCGTTGAACAAAAACACGTTTTAAAAACGTTTTAATACGTTTCATGAAACCGCCACTAGGCGGTGATCCCACTATAGTCCTCCTGCGAGTAAAAACACTCCGCGATTTCAAGATAACCCCATACGTCAGCGGATGTATGTTCAATGAAGTTGTCGCGTTTACAACTATCGTTCATGAATTGATTAACTACACAAGAATTCATCATATTCTGCTGTATACTTGGTCAGTTCATAAAATTTTTGAATACTTCTCTGATGTAGTCGTATACTGAGCTATAGTATCGACTACAAATTGAAAACGTATAATTGCATTTTCATTAATTATAGGAAAAATTGCAAATTTCAGCACTATCACTATTTTCTACGTTCATAAACCAACCAAACAAATTTGTAAAATACATTTGATATTCAGATACGTAGATGGTTTAATATACGCATACGTAGCGTGGTCTTTGTTCTGACAGAATCGACCATAGATTATCCGACTATATTCTACGTATTTAAAGTGTAATGGGTAAACGTTAATATTTTCGTATATCACGCGGACATTTTTCAGTTTTATAAACTGTAATTTCTGGAGCATTCTGAATGTAGATGATCGACCATAGATTATACGACTACATTCTACGTATTTAAAGTGTATGAGGTAAACGTTCATATTTTCGTATATCACGCGGACATTTTTCAGTTTCATAAACGGTAATTTCTGGAGCATTCTAAACGTAGGGTTGTGTTCATTTTTGAACGTTTATTCGACGAACTTGTTCTTATTGTCGAATTCAATAACCGAAACAAGATTTCGATGAGAAATACATGAATTCATCTCGTTGATCGACGATTCTGTTATTCCAGTATCAAATCGATGAAACTTGATTCGAATCGTGATTTCGTAATGTTACAGGCTGAATTCGAACACTCTGCGTCGAATTCAATCACCGAAACAAGATTCCGATGAGAAATAAATTCATGAGACATGAATTCATTTCGATGATCGACGATTCTGTTATTCCAGTATCAAATCGATGAAACTTGATTCGAATCGTGATTTCGTAAAGTTGTAAGTCAAATTCGAACACTCTGCGTCGAATTCAATCACCGGAACGAGATTTCGATGAGATATACATGAATTTATTTCGTTAATCGACGATTCTGTTATTCCAGTATCAAATCAATGAAACTTGATTCGAATCGTGATTTCGTAAAGTTGTAAGTCAAATTCGAACCCTCTGCGTCGAATTCAATAACCGAAACGAGATTTCGATGAAAAATACATGAATTCATTTCGGTGATCGACGATTCTGTTATTCTAGTATCAAATCGATGAAACTTGATTCAAATCGTGATTTCGTAACGTTGTAAGCCAAATTCGAACACTCTGCGTCGGATTCAATCACCGAAACGAGATTTCAATGAGAAATACATGAATTCATTTCGTTGATCGACGATTCTGTTATTCTACGATCAAATCGATGCAACTTGATTCGAATCGTGATTTCGTAATTTTGTAAGCCAAATTCGAACACTCTGCGTCGGATTCAATCACCGAAACGAGATTTCGATGAGAAATACATGAATTCATCTCGTTGATCGACGATTCTGTTATTCCAGTATCAAATCGATGAAACTTGATTCGAATCGTGATTTCGTAACGTTGTGAGCCAATTTCGAACACTCTGCGTTGAATACAATCACCGAAACGAGATTTCGATGAGAAATACATGAATTCATTTCGTTGATCGACGATTCCATTATTCTACTATCAAATCGATGAAACTTGATTCGAATCGTGATTTCTTAATGTTGTAAGCCAAATTCGAACACTCTGCGTCGAATTCAATCACCGGAACGAGATTTCGATGAAAAATACATGAATTTATTTCGTTAATCGACGATTCTGTTATTCCAGTATCAAATCAATGAAACTTGATTCGAATCGTGATTTCGTAAAGTTGTAAGTCAAATTCGAACCCTCTGCGTCGAATTCAATAACCGAAACGAGATTTCGATGAAAAATACATGAATTCATTTCGGTGATCGACGATTCTGTTATTCTAGTATCAAATCGATGAAACTTGATTCAAATCGTGATTTCGTAACGTTGTAAGCCAAATTCGAACACTCTGCGTCGGATTCAATCACCGAAACGAGATTTCAATGAGAAATACATGAATTCATTTCGTTGATCGACGATTCTGTTATTCTACGATCAAATCGATGCAACTTGATTCGAATCGTGATTTCGTAATTTTGTAAGCCAAATTCGAACACTCTGCGTCGGATTCAATCACCGAAACGAGATTTCGATGAGAAATACATGGATTAATTTCGTTGATCGACGATTCTGTTATTCTACTATCAAATTGATGACACTTGATTCGAATCGTGATTTCGTAATGTTTTAGGCTGAATTCGAACACTCTGCGTCGAATTCAATCACCGAAACGAGATTCCGATGAGAAATACATGAATTCATTTCGGTGATCGACGATTCTGTTATTCTAGTATCAAATCGATGAAACTTGGTTCGAATCGTGATTTCGTGATGTTATAGGCCGAATTCGAACACTTTGCGTCAAATTCAATCACCGAAACGAGATTTCGATGACAAATACATGAATTCATTTCGTTGATCGACGATTCTGTTATTCTACTATCAAATTGATGACACTTGATTCGAATCGTGATTTCGTAATGTTTTAGGCTGAATTCGAACACTCTGCGTCGAATTCAATCACCGAAACGAGATTCCGATGAGAAATACATGAATTCATTTCGGTGATCGACGATTCTGTTATTCTAGTATCAAATCGATGAAACTTGGTTCGAATCGTAATTTCGTAATTTTATAGGCCGAATTCGAACACTCTGCGTCGAATTCAATCACTGAATGCGATTTCGCCAAGAAATACATGAATTCGTTTCGTTGATCGACGAATTTGTTGTTATACAATCGATTCGTTGAAACTTGATCCGTAACGTGATTTCGTAATGTAAGAAGCCGAATTCGAACACTCTGAGTCGAATTGAATCACCGAAACGAGATTTCAATGAGAAATACATGAATTTATTTCGATGATTGACGATTCTGTCATTCTACTATCGAATCGATGAAACTTGATTCGAATCGTGATTTCGTAATGTTACAGGCTGAATTCGAACACTCTGCGTCGAATCCAATCACCGAAACGAGATTCCGATGAGAAATACATGAATTCATTTTGTTAATTGACGATTCTGTTATTCTAGTATCAAATCGATGAAACTTGGTTCGAATCGTGATTTCGTGATGTTATAGGCCGAATTCGAACACTCTGCGTCGGATTCAATCACCAAAACGAGATTTCGATGACAAATACATGAATTCATTTCGTTGATCGACGATTCTGTTATTCTACTATCAGAATGATGACACTTGATTCGAATCGTGATTTCGTAATGTTTTAGGCTGAATTCGAACACTCTGCGTCGAATTCAATCTACGAAACGAGATTCCGATGAGAAATACATGAATTCATTTCGGTGATCGACGATTCTGTTATTCTAGTATCAAATCGATGAAACTTGGTTCGAATCGTGATTTCGTAATTTTATAGGCCGAATTCGAACACTCTGCGTCCAATTCAATCACTGAATGCGATTTCGCCAAGAAATACATGAATTCGTTTCGTTGATCGACGAATTTGTTGTTATACAATCGATTCGTTGAAACTTGATCCGTAACGTGATTTCGTAATGTAAGAAGCCGAATTCGAACACTCTGAGTCGAATTGAATCACCGAAACGAGATTTCAATGAGAAATACATGAATTCATTTCGATGATTGACGATTCTGTCATTCTACTATCGAATCGATGAAACTTGATTTGAATCGTGATTTCGTAATGTTGTAAGCCAAATTCGAACACTTTGCGTCGAATTCAATCACCGAAACGAGATTTCGATGAGAAATACATGAATTCATTTCATTGATCGGAGAATCTGTTATCCCACTATCAAATCGATGAAACTTGATTCGAATCGTGATTTCGTAATGTTACAGGCTGAATTCGAACACATTGCTTCGAATTGAATCACTGAATGCGATTTCGCCAAGAAATACATGAATTCGTTTCGTTGATCGACGAATTGGTTGTTATACAATCGATTCGTTGAAACTTGATCCGTAACGCGATTTTGTAATGTTAGAAGCCGAATTCGAACACTCTGAGTCGAATTAAATCACCGAAACGAGATTTCAATGAGAAATACATGAATTCATTTCGATGATTGACGATTCTGTCATTCTACTATCGAATCGATGAAACTTGATTTGAATCGTGATTTCGTAATGTTGTAAGCCAAATTCGAACACTTTGCGTCGAATTCAATCACCGAAACGAGATTTCGATGAGAAATACATGAATTCATTTCATTGATCGGAGAATCTGTTATCCCACTATCAAATCGATGAAACTTGATTCGAATCGTGATTTCGTAATGTTACAGGCTGAATTCGAACACATTGCTTCGAATTGAATCACTGAATGCGATTTCGCCAAGAAATACATGAATTCGTTTCGTTGATCGACGAATTGGTTGTTATACAATCGATTCGTTGAAACTTGATCCGTAACGCGATTTTGTAATGTTAGAAGCCGAATTCGAACACTCTGAGTCGAATTAAATCACCGAAACGAGATTTCAATGAGAAATACATGAATTGATTTCGATGATTGACGATTCTGTCATTCTACTATCGAATCGATGAAACTTGATTCGAATCGTGATTTCGTGATGTTGTAAGCCAAATTCGAACACTCTGCGTTAAATTCAATCACCGAAACGAGATTTCGATGAGAAATACATGAATTAATTTCGTTGATCGACGATTCTGTTAATCTACTATCAAATCGATGAAACTTGATTCGAATCGTGATTTCGTAATTGTTACGACAAAGAATCAATTTTCATTTATACCCCCCCTTTTTTGTGTTCTTATGCTATTTTGTTGCCTTAATTCCATTTCGCTTTATTTCGTTTTCCTTGTAGAGCTACAGTTTATTTATCATCGTTTCCTTATGTATTTTCGGTTTCATAAACAAAGTTGCCATAGATTCATTTGTTTCTTCGTTCTTTTCCTTATCGTAAACCCGGCATATTGCGAGCACCTTAGACTTGCCGCTGACCCCGTGTAGCAGTAAGCAAGCCTCAGTTCGATTGTAAGCAGACAAGTGATCTCGTTAACAAACACCCCACGGTAACGCGGCTACCCCAAACGCACTGGATCGGAAAAAGTTCAATGTATCTTTAAAAAGTGGTCCTAAAGGCCCACCGAAACTGGACGAGAGAACAAAGTTGCCCTCCAAGGCTAACCGCGTCGACATAGGGTCGACAGGTCGCATAGGGCGACCAGCGGTTAGGCCTAAAAAATCCGAAAAAGCTGACCGTGTCGTCATAGGGACGACAGGTCGCATAAGGCGACCAGCGGCTAGACCTAGAAAACCGAAAAAGCTAACCGTGTCGTCATAGGGACGACAGGTCGCATAAGGCGACCAGCGGCTAGATCTACAAAGGCCAGTATAAATTGTGTGGAATTGGGTCGCGATTATTGCCGAAAGGCCGAGCGAGCAAAACAAACTTGTAATCATCGCTTATCGGGCAGTCGGGGTCCGACAGCGCGTCAGATACTTACATCAGTCAGTCGAGTTCGGACCACGGTCGAGATCACTTGTCTGCGGAAATTCTAGCGCCCTGTAATCCGTTGTGTAATTAAATTTCTACCTGATATTACGAATAAATACAGTTGTTGTTGAACGATCCAGTTTTAATCTGTTGATCCCCGTCCCGTGATGAACAATTGGTGCCGAAACCCGGGATTAAGTGCCGGACTACGGGAAGGGGGAAGAACAGACGAGTGGCCAGTCAGTCAATGCCCGGATCTCGAGCGAGAAAGGTGGCAATGAGCGCGCGCAGAGAAAGACCGGCCGATGAACAATCGGATATTTTTCCGTTAGTCAAGCGACCACGTGGGCGACCCGCGAAACATCAGTCGAGCAGTAACCCCAAACAAGTCGCCTCGATAGGTGATACTGCTGGACCGAGCCGGGTCTTGCGAGCCAGCACCCGGCAGAGACCGCTAACGGCCGGGGGCGCGAAGACCTTGCCCCCGCAAGCTCAGCCACGATCAGGGCGGGAAGAAGTAGTTGAGGTGGCTGGCCCCGTGAACCAAAACGTACCAGAGTTTCCGGTAACCGGAACTGCCCGCGGAAGCCCCCCGCCCTCCTCGCTGCGTCGACGATCTCCGCCGGACGACAGGTCGTCGGATCGCCCCGCGAGTTCCACATCATCCCGCAAGCGACGATTATTAGTTCAAGCGGCGGAAGAACGTGCAAAAATTAAACGGGCCACGCTAGCCGAAAAACAACGCATTGAGCTAGAGTTGATTGAGGAGCGAATGGCTGCGGAAGCGGAGGGCGATTCCGAAGACAGTCTCGGTGAAGGGTCGTCGATTAGATTACCCGAAGGGAGAAAAGAACGCAGGGCCGAAATTGCCCACTGGGCCAATGACGCGGCTCGCCAACTCGACATGCACCGACACCAACAAGCACCTGCCAATCTGGGACAAAATGAAGCCACGCCGAATGCGGATCTCACACAGGCGATGATTAAGACATTGGAAGTCATAAGAGAGGCGTCGGCAAATGGCAACAATTCACAGCGTTTGGTAAACAGACTAACTTCAGCGAAGAGCCTTCCGACTTTTTCGGGGGACAGCTTGGAGTGGCTCCGCTTCAAGCAAGCCTTTGAGCTGTCATCGGAGTTGGGAGGCTATACTGAACGGGAAAACGTAGCCCGTCTATTCGAAGCCTTGAAGGACGATGCTAAAGAAGCGGTAGACTCCCTGATGCTAACTGCGAGCAGCTCGCAGACCATTATGAAAACTTTAGAACTTCGTTTCGGTAACCCGGACAAAGTGATCGATCGGATAGTGCAAGAGGTCAGGGCGCTGCCCAAATTGAACACAGGAAAGACAGACATCGTCACCGTCGCGACTAAGATACAGAATTGTGTAGCGGCTATGCAGTCCATGAACCATGTTGGGTACCTACACAACCCCGACCTAACGCGCGAGATTATCAACAAAATGCCATCAGCGCTAGTGTACCAATTCAATCACTACGTCAACTTAAACCGTAACGACGAACCGAGATTGACCAATCTGGCAAACTTCTTATACAATGAAGCGGAGATGGCGTGTGTTGCCGGGACGTCATCGAATCGACAACAAAACTGCGGAAATCGGCCCAAAAACAAAGGATATCCGCAGGAACACAGGACGCCAGCGAAAGCACGACCCGTATATACGACAACGGCGCGCGCGCGCGATAAGACCGAGGCTGAAACCAGCAAGGTATCCTCGAGCGCTAACCAAGACACTAAGTCTTGTGTTTACTGTGCGCGCCGTGGACACGTCGTGAAGTACTGCAGGAATTTCGCTCGGCTATCAGTCGCGCAGCGCTGGACTTGGGTCAAAAAAGAAAAACGGTGCTTCAAGTGCCTTACCTTCGGTCATAGAAGTGCGGAGTGTAGAGCCGAACGCTGCTCGGTCTCAGAGTGTAAAAAACCGCACCATGCACTTTTGCATGACGCAGATAAAGGCAAGCGGGATCAGCATTCCAATACCGCTAACCCCAATGAAAACCCAAAAAACCGAGAACCGAGTAAAGACATCGAGAAGGCATGACTAGCCGGCAAGAACGCGCTGCTAAAAATTTTGCCGATAAAATTGATAGGCCCAAAATCCTCTGTGAACACCTACGCGCTGTTGGACGAGGGTTCTACCATAACGTTAATAGACTCAAACACCGCGATCAAAGTCGGAGCGAAAGGTCCGCGCAACACACTCATGTTGAAAGGCATCGGTAACGCCGAAGCCGTCGAAACCGTCAGCTGGAAGGTTTCGCTTGACGTTATGGGGTCCTATCAAAGGCATACTCTTAAAGGGGTCGACGCGGTACGCGACTTGTCCCTGCCGATGCAAACGATAACCCGCGAATTCGTGTCGGGTCTGCCTAGTTTGGCTGATTTAGAAATAAAACCGTACACCGAGGCCATCCCGACTGTTCTTATCGGCCAAGATAACTGGGAGCTAATCGTGTCTAGGGAAATTCGCTACTCAGAAAAAGACGCCCTAGTGGCGTCGCGAACCCTCTTGGGGTGGGTCATCCACGGCTACCATAGGCCACGCACTTTGGGAGAGCCTAAGAAAAGGCGCGGCGGGACTCGCGATCAGAAAGCCACCCCGGACCCGGATTCAGCGCTGCACTGCACCGCGCATGACTTGGAACTTCACGGCATAGTTAAAGCGTATTTTCAAGAGGACGCGCTGGGGGTTTCGACAACGGTCAAAACTAGCCTCGGCGAGAAACGAGCCAACCTACTGTTACAAACCACGAGCCGTCGTGTCGGACCTATCTGGGAAACGGGGTTGTTATGGAAAAGCGACGATAAAGTCCGCCAAAGCAGTAAAGAGACCGCTCTGAAGAGACTATGGAGGCTGGAAAAAAAGCTAGATCGGGATCCGCATTACGCCACGCTGTATTATCGGGAAATGGAAAGACTCATAGAGAACGGGTACGCGGAGAAAATCGGCGAAAGAATGGAAACGGACCGCCTGTGGTACCTCCCTCACTTCGGCGTATTCAATCCGAACAAGCCCGATAAAGTCAGACTGGTGTTCGATGCCGCGGCAAAATCGCATGGGGTTTCCCTTAACGATCAGCTTTTAAAAGGGCCGGACCTTCTCAAGCCCTTGTTGGGAGTATTGATGCGCTTCCGGCAGCACCCGATCGCGATTAAAGGGGACATAAAAGACATGTTTCTACGAATCAAAGTGCGAGAGGAAGATCGCGACGCACAACGTTTCCTATGGCGGGGGCGAGATAGACGACGGCCGCCAGATGAGTACGTCATGACCTCTCTGATATTCGGTGCGAAATCCTCGCCGTGTAGCGCCTTATACATCAAAAACTTGAACGCCGCGAAATTTATAAACTCCATGCCCGAGGCAGCTGCAGCCATTGTGAACAACTGTTACATGGACGACCTACTAGACAGCCGCGAATCCGAAGACGACGCGTCCAAAGTGATCCGAGAGATTATACAGATCAACGGCGAGGGGGGCTTCGAGATGCACGGGTGGGCTAGCAATGCCCCGCGGGTTTTGAACGCCGTACCAGCCTCCAATCGGGCCACCGGAACAGTCGACCTCGGAATGTCCGAACCCGCCAAAGATAGCGAGAAAGCCCTCGGCTTACAATGGAATACCCACTCAGACTCGTTCACGTTCAACATAGGGTTGAACAAAATCCCGCACGACATACTCATGGGACTCGATCGGCCGTCGAAAAGAGAATTTCTGAAAATTATAATGTCCATCTTCGACCCCTTGGGTTTCCTAGCGCCGTTCCTGATTAGATCAAAAATCATAATGCAAGACGTATGGGTGAGCGGCATTCAATGGGATAGTTCCCTAGCCGATAACGAATTCTCCGCCTGGCAAACCTGGATCGGTGACCTACCAAAAATCAACTCGTGCTCCATACCGAGGTACTACCTGGCGTCTAACGACGAGGCGGAATCAATTGAATTACACGTGTTCTGCGACGCGAGCGCGAAAGCATACGCGACGGTGGGCTACTGGAGGTTCCGACTAAAGAATGGCCTCTTCCACACGAGCATCATAGCATCGAGGAGCAGAGTCAGTTGTGACGTTCCCGCCACGAACCGACAGCGAACAGACCAACACCCATGATAAATGACAGACGTACTTTTCTTTTACCCATTACCGATAATTACCACAAGCATATAAAGAAACTAACTACTTTTACCATAAGATTCAACTAAGACACGAGGCCACTTACCGACGGCGAATGACTTACCGACGGTCGGGGCCACTTACCGACGGCGAATGACTTACCGACGGTCGAGGCCTTTACCTCACATAAGATAACTAACCTATACTAGATATATATATATATATACCACCAATAACTATTGCCTCTAAAACATTTATACTAAATACCGATATATTCATATATTTGAAATACGCATTTGACATATTTACCTTTTATATACACTCATTCATATAATATCTCACTATAATCCTAGTATATAAAATTACGACGTAAGAATTAAACTAAGTAAGTCATATAAGAACGCACCACGCCGGTTGCCTGGCAGCCGAGGTGAAGCATTCAAATAACTGATTGATAATGACTCGTTTCTCAAACCAAAGATCTAAGTAAATCCAGTTTCCCGAGCGCTCGAGATAAGACTGCCCGCGTTCGAAGTCCGGTACAATAACAAACGAGTCGTTACCAAACAGTAGATCCCTGGGAAGGAATGCCAATTGACCGAAAGGATAAACATCCCCACCACTGGGTCAGGACTTATATACCCCCCCAAAGTCATGAAGGCAGTGTCACTCACGGAGAATTAACGTCAGTCGCGCATCAATCTTCATCAGGAGCTCTGCTCAAAATCATACTCGTGCAAAGTTAAACCCTCGTGACCCGCTGAAGTGACTTTGGCGTCAAGTTTACTAAATCTACATAATTGTTCACAAGTATCTAATAAACTATACATATACTCAGTTCTCTAATTCAAAAGTGTGAACTTATTTGAAACCCATCAAGCTTCAACTACTAACTCTTCAAAAGCAAAACTCAAGGTAAGACGAATAGAAACTTACTGCCCCATTTACGATCTTCTTCTATATTTCCAATCTCTACGGTTATACAGGCGAGGTTCTTAGGACTCCAAGCCGAATAACCTAAAACTCTGTAATTACTCAGGCGAGGTTCTTAGGACTCCAAGCCGTAATTACCCTAAATTCTTTACTTAAATCTTTTCCCATATCCTCAAACGCTTGACTGGCGAGAATCCCTCGGGACATCAAGCCCAAGCTAAACCATTTAATTCCAACCTTACGAATATACCTGGCGAGAATCCCTCGGGACATCAAGCCGTATACAATCCCAACCCTACGGATATACCTGGCGAGAATCCCTCGGGACATCAAGCCGTATTCATCCTAACTCACTGAACAGGCGAGCACCCTAAGGTTCAAGCTAATTCAGAATCTTTTCCAATACCTTTGCGTTAGGGCGAGACAGTCAATGCCAAGCCAACGTAATAATTCCTCCTTCTCCCTTCTATAGATGAATGGAGCAGTAAGAAAGAGGAAACTTACTCCAAGAGGAGGCAAACGTGTAAAGGCCCGTATTCAGAAGGCCAAAGAACGAGACGCGAAACTCCTTAAATCTTTTCTAGAGGATAGCAGAACTAACTCTAACCCCGATTGGGTAAAACAAGTGATAACAAACGAACTTTCGAAACCTGTTATCCCGGATGATGACGATAGTCGCGATACCGTGGTTTTGAATCAATCCTTCGAAGATCCGATTTTAGCAGAAATCAGTCGAATCCTCTATACCGAAACACCGTGCGAGGCCCATCTACCAGAAGGACCCTTCGCAGGATATCAAGAGACGACCCCGTACACCTTCATAGAGCATTTCGTTGACTACCAGGGAGTACGTTGCGTCGTTAACACTGTGGAAGCTACCTTTATTCAACGGAGCTTCGACACTCACTCTCACGCTGACCATCCACCTCAACCCGCTACGCCCAAGATCATCGAAATCATCGACTTGGATTAAAAAGGTAAGAACCTATATCTCACTTTCAGTATTACTAGCGAATTACGAGATTCCTATTTGCCCCCCGTACACCCGTCCATGTGGATTTGAAGGGGGCCTGCTCGTTGACTGCACCCCAACCGATACCCTTGGTAAAGTAGGAAACAGCTCCGGACTTAGGTCAGGTGTAGAATCCTCATTGCTCTGAGTATTTAGGTCCAGTTTACAACGAAGCCGTGACAACTGCCCACATTTTTTAATTTTTTATTGTTAAAATTCCATTCATTGTTGGAATCAGGCTTCAGTACATCGTTGCAAAGAGTACCAATATACTTTTTGTTGACGGCATCGTCATCTTTTAAAGGTGAATCGATTCGAATTATTTGGCAATGTTTTGCATCAAACTGTTCCTTGGTAAGAGCATCATGTTGACCAATGTCACGGCTTCGTTGTAAACTGGACCTAAATACTCAGAGCAATGAGGATTCTACACCTGACCTAAGTCCGGAGCTGTTTCCTACTTTACCAAGGGTATCGGTTGGGGTGCAGTCAACGAGCAGGCCCCCTTCAAATCCACATGGACGGGTGTACGGGGGGCAAATAGGAATCTCGTAATTCGCTAGTAATACTGAAAGTGAGATATAGGTTCTTACCTTTTTAATCCAAGTCGATGATTTCGATGATCTTGGGCGTAGCGGGTTGAGGTGGATGGTCAGCGTGAGAGTGAGTGTCGAAGCTCCGTTGAATAAAGGTAGCTTCCACAGTGTTAACGACGCAACGTACTCCCTGGTAGTCAACGAAATGCTCTATGAAGGTGTACGGAGTCGTCTCTTGATATCCTGCGAAGGGTCCTTCTGGTAGATGGGCCTCGCACGGTGTTTCGGTATAGAGGATTCGACTGATTTCTGCTAAAATCGGATCTTCGAAGGATTGATTCAAAACCACGGTATCGCGACTATCGTCATCATCCGGGATAACAGGTTTCGAAAGTTCGTTTGTTATCACTTGTTTTACCCAATCGGGGTTAGAGTTAGTTCTGCTATCCTCTAGAAAAGATTTAAGGAGTTTCGCGTCTCGTTCTTTGGCCTTCTGAATACGGGCCTTTACACGTTTGCCTCCTCTTGGAGTAAGTTTCCTCTTTCTTACTGCTCCATTCATCTATAGAAGGGAGAAGGAGGAATTATTACGTTGGCTTGGCATTGACTGTCTCGCCCTAACGCAAAGGTATTGGAAAAGATTCTGAATTAGCTTGAACCTTAGGGTGCTCGCCTGTTCAGTGAGTTAGGATGAATACGGCTTGATGTCCCGAGGGATTCTCGCCAGGTATATCCGTAGGGTTGGGATTGTATACGGCTTGATGTCCCGAGGGATTCTCGCCAGTCAAGCGTTTGAGGATATGGGAAAAGATTTAAGTAAAGAATTTAGGGTAATTACGGCTTGGAGTCCTAAGAACGTCGCCTGAGTAATTACAGAGTTTTAGGTTATTCGGCTTGGAGTCCTAAGAACCTCGCCTGTATAACCGTAGAGATTGGAAATATAGAAGAAGATCGTAAATGGGGCAGTAAGTTTCTATTCGTCTTACCTTGAGTTTTGCTTTTGAAGAGTTAGTAGTTGAAGCTTGATGGGTTTCAAATAAGTTCACACTTTTGAATTAGAGAACTGAGTATATGTATAGTTTATTAGATACTTGTGAACAATTATGTAGATTTAGTAAACTTGACGCCAAAGTCACTTCAGCGGGTCACGAGGGTTTAACTTTGCACGAGTATGATTTTGAGCAGAGCTCCTGATGAAGATTGATGCGCGACTGACGTTAATTCTCCGTGAGTGACACTGCCTTCATGACTTTGGGGGGTATATAAGTCCTGACCCAGTGGTGGGGATGTTTATCCTTTCGGTCAATTGGCATTCCTTCCCAGGGATCTACTGTTTGGTAACGACTCGTTTGTTGTTGTACCGGACTTCGAACGCGGGCAGTCTTATCTCGAGCGCTCGGGAAACTGGATAGTATAAACATGCTTTGATTTAGACGCTCCGGGTTGACGCGTCATTGAGTTGTTATGCGTGCCTTCAAGGGTGAGGTCATACCGACCCTTGTTCATGTTTTTTGGATTTTACTTAGATCTTTGGTTTGAGAAACGAGTCATTATCAATCAGTTATTTGAATGCTTCACCTCGGCTGCCAGGCAACCGGCGTGGTGCGTTCTTATATGACTTACTTAGTTTAATTCTCACGTCGTAATTTTATATACTAGGATTATAGTGAGATATTATATGAATGAATGTATATAAAAGGTAAATATGTCAAATGCGTATTTCAAATATATGAATATATCGGTATTTAGTATAAATGTTTTCAGAGGCAATAGTTATTGGTGGTATATATATATATATATCTAGTATAGGTTAGTTATCTTATGTGAGGTAAAGGCCTCGACCGTCGGTAAGTCATTCGCCGTCGGTAAGTGGCCTCGACCGTCGGTAAGTCATTCGCCGTCGGTAAGTGGCCTCGACCGTCGGTAAGTCATTCACCGTCGGTAAGTGGCCTCGACCGTCGGTAAGTCATTTACCGTCGGCAAGTGGCCTCGACCGTCGGTAAGTCATTCACCGTCGGTAAGTGGCCTCGTGTCTTAGTTGAATCTTATGGTAAAAGTAGTTAGTTTCTTTATATGCTTGTGGTAATTATCGGTAATGGGTAAAAGAAAAGTACGTCTGTCATTTATCATGGGTGTTGGTCTGTTCGCTGTCGGTTCGTGGCGGGAACGTCACACCTCCCCCTTTAGTTTCAAATACTACGGCATTGCCGTGGATTTGACGTAGGCGTGCTCGGAGATTTTCGAAGTCGGGTTGCTGTTGGCCTTCCTCTGTTGGCGGCTTTGTCTCTTCAGGTATATTTCCGGCTTCCGGGTCGTTAGGTGTTTCTCGCTTTGCCAGGTGGGTGATGAGATGCGTTACGGAGCTCCATAGGGCTCCTATGAGGTGAATGCTCCAACCATACAGATCGTGAATCGTATATCCGTGTATGATGGTATCGATTATGAATTTAATAATTCTCACGATTATGAAGATTCCCAAAAATCCGGCGGAGACCGATCCGAAGTTCATGAATCCTCCCCAGATCCTTTTGCCTGTAGATTCTGCAATTTTGTCAAGCGATTGTTCGTCTAGGAGATTGTATATTGATATTCCGTTCCTTTCGACTGGTTGTCCTGCAGCTCCTCGTGCTATGTTGTTTAGCATGGCTGGCCTTTCTGCAGGGAAGAGTAAGTGATCTCTCAAGTTGTCTAGGTCTTCTTGTCGATAGATACCACTCGTTCCGAGGGGTCCGGCGTTGATGTACCTCCACGTCATTTTTGTCTTCGGGCTGAGAGATTTCGGGGCTATTACGTCGATCGGTGATGGTGTAAATTTATACCAGGTGTCTTCTATCTTATACATGGTTGCTAGTATTGGATTACATGGTTTTTGCGTTGCCGTCTTAATTATGATTTTTGATTTTGGCGTAAGAAACAACGATGTGTTTCTAGTTGTTATTGGTAATTCGGAGTAGCAGCTGTCCGTTTGCCTTAGTGTGCATTCCACAGGTATACATTTTACGATGTGTACTACCTCTCCAGCTATGGTGGCCATGTACCCGGGGCTTTGCATGATGTTGTGTGCGAACTCGTCAGGTGAAAGCGTCGCTATAGTCAGGGCGTTCCGGATTACCTGTTTCTCTAATTCACATTTCTGCGTAATAATGTCCGTATACAAGGAAGTTAGTTGATTTCTGATATGTCGTTCTACGTAAATGAATTTAGAGTTTATATATGAAAAGATGTCCACGTTTTCCACTTTTACTGCGGCTTTCTGGATGAACGTATTCCCTTGGGTTGTCTCGAATATGAAGAGCTTCGGGTGTTCTGTGCGTAGTATCGTATATCCGCATATTTTCTTCTCGGTCGTTCGTACTAGTGAAAACGTCACGTCGTCGGAGACTATCGTATAGATGGTCATTGAGTCCTGTGTCTTGGATGTTGGGTTTTCAGTGATTCTGGAAGCCAGTCCTTCATAGAGTACATCGTATGAGTCGAATTTGCAGTTGTTTTCTGGGGTGTCTTCCCAAAATGAATATCCTCCCTCTTCGTCTGGGCAGCTGGTATCCTTCAAGTTGCAGGTGACTCCATTTTCCAGTACTATTTTGTTCTCTATGAGTTTTACAGTTCCCATTTGTTTTTTCAACGTTATTTTGATCGCGGCTTGTACAACTACCTTATTCCATTGTCCGTAACCGTCGTCAAAGAATTCACCTTCGCAGGTCCCATCTTTCGCGAGGCTTCCGGCGAGTGTGATCGCAGCTCTGGTCGTTCCGTCTCTCTGGATGTTGTGTAGGCGTTTATTATTACCTAGGTTGATTTCTCCTCTATCGTGAAGGTCTCTGCACTCCTTTTCACTCACTTCTCTGATGTAGGCTCTTCGTCCTTCTTCTGTCAGTGATGTGTGGCTATGCATGCCGCAATGGTGCACTGTTCTATCTATTTCTACTCGGCATTGTATGACGGGGGTTTTCTTAAAGTTCGAAAGTTGAAGAAGTTGGATATATGTTTCCGTAATCTGTGGTTTAATGTCTGATAAGTCACAGTCAGTTGCGTCTAGTAGGCTCAATGTGGTGATGTTCAAACCGCCTCCTCCACAGTCGTATTCGATCATGGCACGTGCCGTGGTGATTGTTGTCATAATAAGGAGCGTAAAGGTCATCATTTTGACAGTCTGGAACAGAGTGTTCCTTCTCTTTTACCCTTTTAATTTCTAAGCGTACGTTTACATGCTTTTAAGCTATATATATATAATTATTCTTCGCTTTCGAGGTCGGGGTCTTCTCTTGGTCTTGCTTTAATGAAATGCAATGTTCCTTCGCTTTGGACTACTATATGTATGATGCCTGTCAAATTTTCCCGTATCATACTTATTTCGGACTCGTATCGAGTAAGGTATTCTGGAGTGTTGTGATATGGATCATCGGTCGAATAACCTCGATATCGGTATGTACTGGTGGCCAGAAGACCGCGGTTCATCAGAAGTTTCAAGACGTCGACCTCGAAAACTTCTAATATTTTACGTGTTCTTACTATTGTTCTTAAAGCTATATGTTCTATTTCTATGGTTTGTGTGTTTCCATTCGGTTTCTGTTCAAAGAGGATAATGCGTTCGTCAGCGATTGGATCCAACCTCATTTTGCTGGAATATATAATTTTAACGTGACTTTGCTATTTTTAGCTTATTTCTATGAACAATTCTATCCTTATTATTTATTCTTATTTTGATATTCTGGTTATCTAATATTTCGATTATTTGGTGTGGACCTGTATATTGGTCACTTAGTTTATTCTTTCTCGGTTCTTTCAGGAGAAATACCTCGTCATTAATAGTAAGATTAATCGGATGGATCTTCCTATCATAGTATTGTTTGGATCTTATTTTTGCTTGATTCAGGTTTTCTCTTGCAAGGTTCTGTATTTCCCTGATTGTCGTATACAGTTCAATCAAGTAATCTTCGTAAGTTCTGTCTAACGCGGGTTCTACTAGTTCGTGTTCTGACGGTAAGCGTGCGGGTCTCCCAAAGACTAGTTCGTGTGGGGTGTACCTTGTACCTTCGTGAACACTAGTGTTATATGAAAACATAGCTTGTGCTAACCAGTGGTCCCAGCGGTTATTTTTGTCTACAAATTGTTTGAGGTATTCTGTTAATACATGGTGTGATCTCTCGATAGAACCATTGGATTGCGGGTGGAAGGCTGTAGTTCTTACTTGCTTGATTCTAAATTTTTTTGCTATTTCTTTGATCAATGCGCTCGTCAGATTAGCGCCTTGATCTGTCAGGATTTGTCGTGGTGCTCCAAATCTGCATATTAGATTCTTTATCAGTGCATCGGCTATGCCGACTGAATTAGTTTCAATGAGGGGTACAGCTAGGGAGTATTTAGAGAGTTGGTCCTGAATTGTCAGAATATATTCATTTCCGGATGGCGCTGTAGGCAGAGGGCCAACAACGTCCATTGAGACTTTGTCAAATGCGGTACTGGGGGTGTCTGTCAATGTCATTGGTTGTTTAGTTTTTATTCTAGTCAATTTTTTCGTCTGGCAATTGATACAAGTTGAAATTAGGTCCTTGATCTGGTTTTTCATACCGTTCCAGAAATAGTTCTGTCTGATTCTAGTATAAGTTTTGGTCATACCCTTATGTCCTCCAAGAGCTGATCCGTGATATTCATTGATGATGTCTCGACGTTCCTCCTCTGGAGGTATTCTTACTAAATTTGAGCAGATCTGGATTTTAATATCCAGGTCTTGACTGATTGCTTTGAGTTTCGACAGGAGGTCTTTCCAAATTAATGAATCTATTCTTTGAGTTTTTGAGATAGAGAATGAGTCTAGGTCTAATTCGATGATAACGTCGACTAAGGATTCCAAAGTGACGGGGATAGTTTCCGGATCGAGTTCAGTTCTTTGCGTTTCTTTTATAGGGAGTCCTATAAAAGTTTTTGATTTTACTTGTTGGACCTTTGCCCTGGCTAAAGTTATATCTGCAAACTTGGGAAGGACTCCGGATTCTAATAATTCTCGAGCGCCGTCGTCGCATGGTTCTCCTCGACAAGTGAGAAAACACACGATGGCTCCTCGTTGCATTGAGAGTCTGTCCCTAGTTTGCGTGATTCGGGTCAATCCTTGCTCTCTCATTTCATAGTCTCTTGACCCTGGCTCTATTATTTCTTCGCTTGATTCTTCGTCTGAGTCTTCGTCTGAGTCTTCGGTTTCGTATTCTACTTCATTTTCGTTTATTGTCTCGTCATCGGAGGGTTCGTCGTTGATTTCGTTTATCTGTTCCGGGTTATCGTCTTCTCCGTCATTGTCGCTTTCGCTCGTGTCTTCCGTATCCGGTATTTTGGTGGGGTCGAAGTTACAAATTAAAATTTCAAATGATTTATCGAATATCTGTTCAATCGAACGTTTTACCTGCGGCCAAGATAATTGGTCAAGTCCGCAGCCAATTCGGGGCATAGCTATTTTAGTGGCTCTCAGCTGAATGCAGAGTACCTTTAGATTCTCGAGGCTACGCTTAAGATTTTCTAAAGTAGGTTTTTCGTGACTTCGTTCTTTAGTAATTAGGTAGAATATGTATCGTTCGTTATCTTGGAGATATGCTACTTCACCTACTGCTTTATTCTGGTTTTTGAGGTTTTGGATTTGCTGAAATTTATTTCTGAATAGGAGGGCAATTCCGGCTCCCATTTTAAAATCGCGTGCAACACAGTGTGCTAGTGAATATTCTGGTCCTATTTCAAAAAGGTCGCTTTCTATTTCCTTAACTGTATTCAGTCCACGTTTTACGGGAAAAATGTCCTCATCGTCGGTTTCGGCGTCTTGTATGGGAAATAGGGGAGTTGGTTCGTTAGTTGTGGGTACAGTAAGATTGGTAATCTGAGCGTTGTTTATTTCTACGTCCGTCGTAGGTTCTATGGGATTTCGGGAAAGTGCGTCTGCGTTGTGGTTGATGTTGCCTGGTTTGTATACCATGTTATATTCGTATTCTGCTAGTCTTAATCTCCATCGCACGAGTCGCGATGTTGGGTCTTTAACGGAGTTCAGCCATACCAACGGTCTGTGGTCGGTGACTAACGTGAACTTTGATCCGTATATGTAAGATCTGAAGTGCGACACGCAATATACAATGGCTAACAATTCCTTTTCTATAGTTGAGTAATTTTGTTCTGCAGACTGTAAGAGTCTAGAAGTATAGGCAATGGGCAAATCTTTACCTATCTCGCCCTGGCTAAGTACGCCTCCAATCGCGTATCCCGAAGCATCGGTTGTTAATACGAATGGTTTGGTAAAATCCGGGTATTGTAATATTGGTTTTTCGCATAATTTATCTCGTAACATCTCGAATGCTTCTTGTTGTTTGTCTGTCCAATTGAATGTTTTAAGTCTTTTTGAGTAATTCTGTCATTGGTTTAGCTATTTTTGAGAAATTCGGAATGAAGCGTCTATAGTATCCTGCTAGTCCTAAGAACTGTTCAATGTTTTTGGCGTTTTTGGGGACTGGGAAGTTTTTCACTGCTTCTATCTTCTGCGGGTCCGGTTTCACACCGTTCTCACTGATGATGTGGCCTAAATACATCACTTCGCGCCTAAGAAATTCGCACTTATCTGGTTGGAGTTGCAAGTTTGCTTTTCTGAGTCTATCCATTAGGAGATTGAATTTAGTTTCGTGTTCTTGAAGAGAGCTAGCGTATATTACTATATCGTCTAAGTATACAAATAGTTCGTTTCCTTGTAGTCCTGTAAGAACGTTATCCATTAACCGTTGAAAGGTGGCAGGAGCATTTTTCAAGCCGAAGGGCATACGGGTAAATTCATAATGCCCATACGGAGTGGAAAATGCTGTTTTGGGTCCGTCGTCGTCCTTCATGCGGATTTGATGAAATCCAGAAGCTAGGTCAAATACTGAAAAGAATTTAGCACTTCCTAACTGATCTAATATTTCGTTGATGTTAGGCAGTGGATACGCGTCGCCTATCGTCTTCTCGTTAAGGGATCTATAATCGATAACCATCCGCCATCGTTTATTACCCAACGAGTCTGCTTTTTTCGGAACTATCCATATGGGAGAGTTGTATGGAGACAGGGATTTCTTTATTAGGTTATTTCGCTCTAATTCAGTTACCTGTTTGTCTATTTCTTCTTTGTGCACGGGCGGGAATCTATATTGACGAGTATTTACCGGCGTATCGTCGGTTGTACTTATCCCGTGTTCGATCGCGTTTGTAGCTTCTAGAGGTTCATTTGGTAAATGGAATCTGTCCGTATTTTGTTGAATTAATCTTTCTACGTGTTTCGTTTCTTCTTCGTTTAGATGGGTTAGTCGGAGTAAGGTCTTTATTTCCTCGAATCTTGTATTCTTTCTGCAAGGTTCTATATTGTTAACTGTGGTTTGGGTGATTCTTTTTTCCTGATCTGGTAGTTTGAATGGTACTAGTTTGACTCGAGGTACTTCGAATTTCATGTCTGCCGTTGTTGTGTTAGTGACCGGTAATGCTATTTGTTGATCTTGAATTTTGACTATAATATCTCCCACATATATTCCGTCTTTCGACCGTATTCGCGGTAAGTAACCTTCATGTAAGTTCGTTCTTTCAACGTCCGCTTGTACGACCAAGGTGGAACGGGCTTTTACCGTGAAGCTATCTTTTGGTGCAAATGCTAATTTTTGTTCATTAACGAGCAGACGTTCCTTGTCGTAATCTATCGTGGCTTTCGTTTCGCGAAAAAATGCTGAGCCTAAAATACCGTCTTGTTTTATTCTGAAGTCGTTGTTTACTACATGGAAGGTAATGGGATTTCCTGCAATATTTATTCGGGTGGTTCCCAGAGATCTAACCAGATTTTCTGTTATTCCTTTCATTTCTATTATGTCGGAGGTGTCGACTAACTGAGTAAGTTTTAAGGTTTTGGCTTTGATAATATTCGGTTCCGCGCCTGTGTCTATCATGAATAACGTGTCGTTCTGGAGGCTATCTGCTTTCAATTTTATAGTCGGTACCGAGCCTAAGCTGAGGTTGACGGTGGAGATAGTAATTCTGCTATTGCTGTCAGAGGGTTGGTCGGTCGCGATTGTGCTGGCCTCGACTCCTGGGTTTGCGCAGTCCCGGAGGGCCCAGCCTCGTTTCCCGAATTCGAGTTTTGTGTGGATTCGGATTGTTTGCGTTTATCGTTATATTCTTTCTTTCTACATTCTTCGATAGTATGGCCCGTGTATTTGCAGTATCTACAAGATTTTGTCGCGTCGTAGCTTGTTTTTGGTCGATTGTCTTTATTTTGATTGAAGTTATTCTGTGGGCGGTTATTTTGTGACTCATTATTACCATATTAGTTTCCACGCGGGCTAGGTGTTGAGGAATCTTGTTCCTTCTTCAAAAATCTACATTTTTCTGTTATGTGGCCTATTTTCTTACAATTTGTGCAGGTGGGTGGTTCGTTCTTGCGCGGGAATGGTCCTGTCTTTTCCGCTTTGGACCTTTCTATGTCTTTTTCGAAGCGTTTCCCTATCTCTATTGCTTTAGTCGTGGCTTCTTTGAAGTTATTTGCTCCTGCCATCTGTAATGCATTTCTATACTCGGTAGGAAGTCCGTCTAGGAAACTGTCCAATGCTTCTACTTCTATGGCTTCTACGTCCACGTAACCGTTTGTCCTTCTTTCGACTTCTTGGATCGCGGTCTTGAGATCTTTGACTCTGCCGATGTATTCGATTATATGTTCGTTTGGTTTTTTATATATGTTAGCAAGTTCACCTCTGTAATGGTTTGTCGAGCGGGTAGGAGCGAATATTTCAAATAGTTGGTCTAGTAAGTCCTGTACCGTTTCGAATTCTTCGTCTTCTAGAGCTACTAGCGCGCGTCCCGTGAGTTTACCCTTTAGCAATTTGACGAACGTTGGTTCTGAGGTTGCAGCTATCATGCTCTTTCCTCTTCGACAGGCTCGAGAAAATGCCATTAAGGCTGACACGTCTCCGTCAAAGTCTGGAATTAGCAGGATCGCTTGTTTCGTTGTTACTGCGGGTTCTATGTTTTGATTCGAATACGAGACGTTTCGAGGTTCGCGGCGCGCTTGTATATTCCGAAGCGTATTTATTTCCTGTCTTAGGGATCTTAATTCATTAGCTAAGTCATTTTGATTTGGCGGGTCTTGTGGCGGATCTCGTGGTGGATCGCTTGGCGGGTTATTTACGGAATTTGTTTGTAGTATAGGTGGATTTCTGGTGTTTCTGAGATCAGAGTCTAGTGCTAAGTTATCTATGCCTATTGTAGTTTGGGTTTCTATATGTCTAATTACGTTTTCAGATTCTGATCGTTGAATAGTTCGTTCTAACTGTGCCTGGGTTTTGATTTGTTCTTGAAGCTGGAGCAATTGCTCTTGCAGTCTTCGGTTTCTTTCTGTCAATTCTAATTCTTTATTTTGGTATGCGGTTTCTTTAGTTTTCAAATTTTGTTGCAATTGAAGAAGTTCGGTTTCTCTTGCCTGAATGTGTCCTTCTTTTTCTGTTAATTGTGCGTCTAACGCGGCCAGTTCGTTCGCGTCTAAAGTTTTGCTTCTAGTCCCTGATGCCATTTCGAATTCGAATTGTTTCGCGTATTACGGGTTTCCTATATTCGTACAAATCCCACCGCTGTCACCAAATTTATGTCACGGCTTCGTTGTAAACTGGACCTAAATACTCAGAGCAATGAGGATTCTACACCTGACCTAAGTCCGGAGCTGTTTCCTACTTTACCAAGGGTATCGGTTGGGGTGCAGTCAACGAGCAGGCCCCCTTCAAATCCACATGGACGGGTGTACGGGGGGCAAATAGGAATCTCGTAATTCGCTAGTAATACTGAAAGTGAGATATAGGTTCTTACCTTTTTAATCCAAGTCGATGATTTCGATGATCTTGGGCGTAGCGGGTTGAGGTGGATGGTCAGCGTGAGAGTGAGTGTCGAAGCTCCGTTGAATAAAGGTAGCTTCCACAGTGTTAACGACGCAACGTACTCCCTGGTAGTCAACGAAATGCTCTATGAAGGTGTACGGAGTCGTCTCTTGATATCCTGCGAAGGGTCCTTCTGGTAGATGGGCCTCGCACGGTGTTTCGGTATAGAGGATTCGACTGATTTCTGCTAAAATCGGATCTTCGAAGGATTGATTCAAAACCACGGTATCGCGACTATCGTCATCATCCGGGATAACAGGTTTCGAAAGTTCGTTTGTTATCACTTGTTTTACCCAATCGGGGTTAGAGTTAGTTCTGCTATCCTCTAGAAAAGATTTAAGGAGTTTCGCGTCTCGTTCTTTGGCCTTCTGAATACGGGCCTTTACACGTTTGCCTCCTCTTGGAGTAAGTTTCCTCTTTCTTACTGCTCCATTCATCTATAGAAGGGAGAAGGAGGAATTATTACGTTGGCTTGGCATTGACTGTCTCGCCCTAACGCAAAGGTATTGGAAAAGATTCTGAATTAGCTTGAACCTTAGGGTGCTCGCCTGTTCAGTGAGTTAGGATGAATACGGCTTGATGTCCCGAGGGATTCTCGCCAGGTATATCCGTAGGGTTGGGATTGTATACGGCTTGATGTCCCGAGGGATTCTCGCCAGTCAAGCGTTTGAGGATATGGGAAAAGATTTAAGTAAAGAATTTAGGGTAATTACGGCTTGGAGTCCTAAGAACGTCGCCTGAGTAATTACAGAGTTTTAGGTTATTCGGCTTGGAGTCCTAAGAACCTCGCCTGTATAACCGTAGAGATTGGAAATATAGAAGAAGATCGTAAATGGGGCAGTAAGTTTCTATTCGTCTTACCTTGAGTTTTGCTTTTGAAGAGTTAGTAGTTGAAGCTTGATGGGTTTCAAATAAGTTCACACTTTTGAATTAGAGAACTGAGTATATGTATAGTTTATTAGATACTTGTGAACAATTATGTAGATTTAGTAAACTTGACGCCAAAGTCACTTCAGCGGGTCACGAGGGTTTAACTTTGCACGAGTATGATTTTGAGCAGAGCTCCTGATGAAGATTGATGCGCGACTGACGTTAATTCTCCGTGAGTGACACTGCCTTCATGACTTTGGGGGGTATATAAGTCCTGACCCAGTGGTGGGGATGTTTATCCTTTCGGTCAATTGGCATTCCTTCCCAGGGATCTACTGTTTGGTAACGACTCGTTTGTTGTTGTACCGGACTTCGAACGCGGGCAGTCTTATCTCGAGCGCTCGGGAAACTGGATAGTATAAACATGCTTTGATTTAGACGCTCCGGGTTGACGCGTCATTGAGTTGTTATGCGTGCCTTCAAGGGTGAGGTCATACCGACCCTTGTTCATGTTTTTTGGATTTTACTTAGATCTTTGGTTTGAGAAACGAGTCATTATCAATCAGTTATTTGAATGCTTCACCTCGGCTGCCAGGCAACCGGCGTGGTGCGTTCTTATATGACTTACTTAGTTTAATTCTCACGTCGTAATTTTATATACTAGGATTATAGTGAGATATTATATGAATGAATGTATATAAAAGGTAAATATGTCAAATGCGTATTTCAAATATATGAATATATCGGTATTTAGTATAAATGTTTTCAGAGGCAATAGTTATTGGTGGTATATATATATATATATATCTAGTATAGGTTAGTTATCTTATGTGAGGTAAAGGCCTCGACCGTCGGTAAGTCATTCGCCGTCGGTAAGTGGCCTCGACCGTCGGTAAGTCATTCGCCGTCGGTAAGTGGCCTCGACCGTCGGTAAGTCATTCACCGTCGGTAAGTGGCCTCGACCGTCGGTAAGTCATTCACCGTCGGCAAGTGGCCTCGACCGTCGGTAAGTCATTCACCGTCGGTAAGTGGCCTCGACTGTCGGTAAGTCATTCACCGTCGGTAAGTGGCCTCGACCGTCGGTAAGTCATTCACCGTCGGTAAGTGGCCTCGACCGTCGGTAAGTCATTTACCGTCGGCAAGTGGCCTCGACCGTCGGTAAGTCATTCACCGTCGGTAAGTGGCCTCGTGTCTTAGTTGAATCTTATGGTAAAAGTAGTTAGTTTCTTTATATGCTTGTGGTAATTATCGGTAATGGGTAAAAGAAAAGTACGTCTGTCATTTATCATGGGTGTTGGTCTGTTCGCTGTCGGTTCGTGGCGGGAACGTCACACCAAGCTTAAGCGTGCGGAGATTTACATCGTCGACATATTTTTTATTCGCAGCGTCACTTTCAGTTAGTGGTGCGTGTATGTGCTTAAGCCGTTTATTCTTCAAACTGTAATGTCCTTGGTCCGTAGCAGATAGAAAATTGCGATCGATATAATCTTCGTTAGCCACATCACTTGCATCGATTGGTGCCGACGCATTCACTAATCTCTTGCCGTGAAAGTTGTAATTGCCATTCAGTTTTGAAATATTATCACCTTGATTACCTACGCGTACCGTGGAGACTCGTTTTGAAGCGAGATGGCGTCCAAATTTGTCGACTGACATTTGACATTTTGACATTAATTCATTGTCAACGCCTGTGTGACCCGCCGCCTTGGAATTCACCAGCAATCGAAATCTATCAACAAGCTCATTTGGATTATTCCAGTATATGTAGTCTATAGGATTTTGCGTCACAACCATTTCGTTGGGAATCAAACTTTGAGTCTTGTTTGCAGCATTTTTCCCATTGAGAACTAGACCTTGTCCAGTAGATTTGCTTCGCGTTGGATTGAATAATGGACCAATAACTTCACGCTATTTCCACGCCAGTCTTGTTTGCAGCATTTTTCCCATTGAGAACTAGACCTTGTCCAGTAGATTTGCTTCGCGTTGGATTGAATAATGGACCAATAACTTCACGCCATTTCCAACTTTTATTTCCATTCATTTGCTCGGTAGGATGATATCCGCGTTTATGTGCGCTGGATGTTAGTAATATATGTTTATATTTCGCTAAATCATCCGCATTATAATCAACGTTGTCGGGAATTCTTTTGAAAATCAGTTCGAATAGACCTGGACAGCGATTCTGTAACGTTTTCGCTAACTTAGCGAATTCGCTAACTTTTTTCCCCGGTGCTACGCCACTGAGCTTCCCCGCTAATACCCGCGCACCCCCGTTACCGCCTACATACTTCGTTTTGGGGCGCCAACTGGTGGAGGACAATTTGTTTATTAGCGAAAAGCAACAATTAAACCCACAGAAAACGGTCACTACCCGCGTTAGAAACGCGATTCGGTAGCGCGCGATCCCCAGTTAGCGTTATCACGGAGTCAGGTTTTCCGTGGGTTCAATTGTCGCTTTTCGCTAATGAGCCTGTCGGCCTCCGCCAGTTGGCGCCCCAAAACGAGAAAACGCGATTTGGCAGCGCGTGATCGCCAGTCAGCGTTATCAAGGAGTCAGGTTTTCCATGGGTTCAATTGTTGCTTTTCGCTAATAAACAAATTGTCCTCCGCCAGTTGGCGCCCCAAAACGAAGTATGTAGGCGGTAACGGGGGTGCGCGGGTGTTAGCGGGGAAGCTCACCCTACGGAAAATGCCAGATAGCAGCCGAACTATAGGGCCGGCTAGACGGGTTCTTCGTGCAAAGTGCGTGATTTTGTGTATTGGTCCTGACGTGTCTTGTAGGTTTTATTTCGGGTAACGCTATCTGGTTCTTTGGGTGTCGCTTCGGGCTCGATCCAGTTCGCGGGGTTGACGCTATCCGGCCCATTCGGTTTCACTTCGGAAATTCCATAAAATTTTAGCACGGGTCCAGTATACGGCGCATACGGGTTCGTATACGGTCCTCACGGTCGCGTACTGCCGCCGCTACGTATACGGTACGTATGCGGAACGTAACGGGTACCCCGTACGGGGGTACGGCGGTGCGTATACGGAACGTGACGGGTACCCTGTACGGAGGTACGGTGGTGCCGTATACGGGACGTGACGGGTGCCCGTACGGGGCTACCCGCCCGGTGGTGCCGTATACGGGACGTGACGGGTGCCCGTACGGGGCTACCCGCCCGGTCGTGCCGTATACGGGACGTGACGGGTGCCCGTACGGGGCTACCCGCCCGGTAGTGCCGTATACGGGACGTGACGGGTCCCCGTACGGGGCTACCCGCCCGGTGGTGCCGTATACGGGACGTGACGGGTGCCCGTACGGGGCTACCCGCCCGGTGGTGCCGTATACGGGACGTGACGGGTGCCCGTACGGGGCTACCCGCCCGGTGGTGCCGTATACGGGACGTGACGGGTGCCCGTACGGGGCTACCCGCCCGGTGGTGCCGTATACGGGACGTGACGGGTGCCCGTACGGGGCTACCCGCCCGGTGGTGCCGTATACGGGTCCGTATACGGGACTGACGTTGATGGAAAATCCCACGAATTTTGTATAAAAATCGATTAGTGATTCGCAGCTCACTGAAACCAGCACGCGACTTGCTGTAAAATGTACGTACAACAATCGTTGCACAGGATGTTATAGCGTTTCGCGTGCCAGTTTCAATCATCTGCAAATCACTAATCAATTTTTATACAAAATTCGAGAGTTGTTTTCCATTGATTTACGTGGAGGGAATTCGTCGAGCGAGGGATACAAGGGTGAAACAGGTGCATACAATTTATCACGAGATTTATGCATAATATGCAAAATTGTCGTCGCACCAAGCAATTCGCATAATCAAATCTAACGAGTTTTCTTATTCTATCGTGCATATGCTATAATAATATACATACGTGGGGATTTTATCGAATAATCATAGACGTATTTATCATCATATAGTGTGTATATTTATTCAATTTTTTTAATGGCTTCTCATGACTGTTCCTTCGGTTAAATATATATGGTACAAGCTGTGATAGGAACTTTTTTTTTAATCAGACTTATTCGAGACAACTTTTTCAGACTTAACAATTACTATACGATATAACTCAAATTGAAAGCATCTTTATTATATATTAATTCAACTTTTTGTATCAACTCTCACTGTTCCTTCCTTTAAATATATATAGTACGTGCTGTGATAGGAACTTTTTTTTTAATCAGACTTATTCGAGACAACTTTTTCAGACTTAACAAACTATACGATATAACTCAAATTGAAAGCATCTATATTATATATTAATTCAACTTTTTGTATAAACTCTCACTGTTCCTTCCTTTAAATATATATGGTACAAGCTGTGATAGGAACTCTTTTTTTAATCAGACTTATTCGAGACAACTTTTTCAGACTTAACAAACTATACGATATAACTCAAATTGAAAGCATCTATATTATATATTAATTCAACTTTTTGTATCAACTCTCACTGTTCCTTCCTTTAAATATATATAGTACGTGCTGTGATAGGAACTTTTTTTTTAATCAGACTTATTCGAGACAACTTTTTCAGACTTAACAATTACTATACGATATAACTCAAATTGAAAGCATCTTTATTATATATTAATTCAACTTTTTGTATCAACTCTCACTGTTCCTTCCTTTAAATATATATAGTACGTGCTGTGATAGGAACTTTTTTTTTAATCAGACTTATTCGAGACAACTTTTTCAGACTTAACAAACTATACGATATAACTCAAATTGAAACCATCTATATTATATATTAATTCAACTTTTTGTATAAACTCTCACTGTTCCTTCCTTTAAATATATATAGTCCGTGCTGTGATAGGAACTTTTTTTTTAATCAGACTTATTCGAGACAACTTTTTCAGACTTAACAAACTATACGATATAACTCAAATTGAAACCATCTATATTATATATTAATTCAACTTTTTGTATAAACTCTCACTGTTCCTTCCTTTAAATATATATAGTACGTGCTGTGATAGGAACTCGTTTTTTTATCAGACTTATTCGAGACAACTTTTTCAGACTTAACAAACTGTACGATTTTACTTAAGTTGAAAGTATATTCTATATTATATATTAATTCAACTTTTTATATAAACTCTCACTGTTTCTTCGTTTAAATATATACAGTACCTGCTGTGATAGGAACTCGTTTTTTTATCAGACTTATTCGAGACAACTTCTTCGACTTTTAACAAACTATACGATATAACTCAAATTGAAAGTATATTCTATATTATATATCAATTCAACTTTTTATATAAACTCTCACTGTTCCTTCGTTTAAATATATACAGTACCTGCTGTGATAGGAACTCGTTTTTTTATCAGACTTATTCGAGACAACTTCTTCGACTTTTAACAAACTATACGATATAACTCAAATTGAAAGTATCTATATTATATATTAATTCAACTTCTACATAAACTCTCACTGTTCCTTCGATGGTTAAATACAAGCTCAATCCTGCGGTCCTGCAGGATCTGCCGTAGCGTCGTGGACGGGTGTCGACTGTTTCTGAGGATATTCGGCACAAACTTCAGGGTCTTCTTCGAAGTCCGTGATATCGTCGTCATCCGAGCGAGCTGTAACAGCGCCGTGAATGAAAACATGTACGATCAGTTAACGCTACCTGGAGATAAAAGCAATGCTAGATGCAGCCAGTAACATGCGAACCGTAAAATCTACATATATATATATATATATACTGTGACGTTGCATCTCAGTTGCAAGTCGCAATAGAGTCTGTCTTATGTCTGCACATGCGATATCTTAGTAAATACGCCACCTCGAGAGCGCGCTGGTAAAGCCCGGGAGAATAGTGACACATTTAGGTAGGGAAAATTAGGAATAAACTAATGCTTCTTTGTTTTCTTTTGTATAATTTCGATCCGAGAGAGTACGTCTGGCTTCGAGAAGACTTCAGGATGACTTCGAGACCTTCGAGAACATCAAGGCTAGGGAAGGAACCAATGACCAGAAATTGCCGCCGAAAGAATTGCCGCTCCGAACGTGCGTTCGAACTACCGCCACCTTACACTCATGGGTGTGCAATCCGGGATTTGCGCCTTGGAAAGTGCCGAGGATAGCACCTACGCAGAAGAGGGGAGGATGCTTACTCTGGATAGAAGTTGGATGGATGGAGTACAGAATCTGCAGAAGATTTCCCGCCCGAAGACTACTTCGCCTATCGCTCGGATACCTGGGAAGCGGCGTATAGGACGGTACGTCAAAACTACCAAAAGTCTCCCGCTCCCAAGTTTATCGGTGAAACCAGAGAAATTCCCGCCACCGAACCGACAACGCCAACTATCGCTCCGGCGTTATTATCGACGTTTTACCGCTCGGCAAGAAGTAAAATAGAATCGTTATTGGGAGGACGAGAATCGTGCGAGAGTGAACGAAGATAGCGTTCCGCACTGTCTCCGACCGAAAAAGGATGCAGATCCGGGACAGGGGCATCCCAAATCGGCTCAGGGAGCTGCAGCGAGGTCGAATCCCAGTGATTCTGCCGCCGTGGTATCCGAATCCAATCAGTTAACGCACGGACGATACCGGACCGCGAAGATCCAGAGTAACGCCTCCCCCGGACAACTAAGAAGCTGGCAACCCTCCTTACCGCTCGGTAAAGAAGAGCTCAGGCTGATCCTGGCGCCACGCCGGCTGACGAGCCGTCGTGACAGACGGATTTCCCGACTACAATTCAAAATTGGACCAATCCACTAATGAGTCACACGTCATTGGTTCCCTACCTCACCCCCCGGCAGAGAATTGGACAAACTACCCAAGACGACGATTCCGCTCCTTCTTCTTCGTTCAGCATTGCTAAAGGCTAGACGTGCTCTCGAAGGCTTTCATCAGTTTCATTTGAATAAGTTGTGTACCGCTACAGTATCTTTCCGCCATAATTAGTTTTTCCGCTCAGTTAGTTAAGTAAAATAGTAGTGATCAAGCGCTGAGATCTTCGATCAAGGTAAAGTCTCTGGTTTCTTTTATGTAAAGCCACGAAGTTTCTTGGGAGAAGCTAGTCGTACATTTTGTGTAGCGCGAGCCACGTGCCGCGTGATTATTCTCTCTTACAGCTAATCCCACGATTGACTTCGCGACTAAGAGTCGTTCTTTCTTTATCTGATTTGTTAGATTGTCTGATTATTCTCGCTCTGATTTTCTGCGCATGATTGATTAACTATAAATCGTCTTTACCGCATGATAAAGTCGATAGAATAACATAGCCATTTGCTTGGTCGAGTCTCGGCTCGTATCTCTGATCTTTTAGTAGTTTGCATTTTTATATGACATTATTTGGTATTATTGTGTGTCACTATTCCTTCCACCCTCCCGCGGGCTAGCTGAACGAAGTTGCGATAGGTTAAGATAATTAGATTAAGTACTTCGAGTCACATAAAGCGAATACGCGGCTCGTCGCCACGTGTTTCGTTATTCGTAAAATAATCCTTCTTTTCGTCTCTACGTAATTCTGAATAATTCTGCGAATTAAATTCTGTATATCTTTCCGCGAATTTATTGTAATCTGAGAATCGAATGAATTATTACCGCTAAGTGTGTGATTGCTTGCATAGTTTGTTTTTGGGTATCGTATCGCCCAGTGATACGTTAATTCGAATTTAGCTTGCTTTGTTTTATATCGCTCTCTATACAGCGCACTTAGCCGGTTCGCCGCGTTTGTTTACATTCTCGCTCGCTCGGGATTATTTCGCTCGCTAAGGATTAAGTATTTTAATAATCGTAAATTCTGAATTTGATTGTATTTTGCTTCTATTGTTTTTCTCTCTTCTCATTTTGATAATCATTAATGTGACTCATCGATTGTAATTCTGCTTATTATATTCTCTCTTGTCTTGCATTATATAATTTCGCTCATATAAAACTGATTTGATTATTGTTAATATTCTTTGACCATCTTTCCGCTCTTGTAATGACATGATTATAATATAAGGAATTTCGATTCCATTGAAGGATTTAAATCTGAGGTTCGATTATTTATTTTATTATCAAAATTTCATGTGAAAGGTAAATCCACGCACTCTACCCTTTTCCTTATAATTTAGCTGAATTAGCCGTGCTTCAAGGCCGTCGCTTCTAGTATCGCTCGTTGTACCTCTTTGTTCAAGTTGACTAATTTTTGATTAATTTTGAGTAAGTGTGAATAGATTTGTGAATCGATTTATAGTATTTTTGTGAAACGTATCTTTGACTGGTATAAATTAGTTATACCTGGCGCCCAAATAAATAAACGATCATCTTTTATTGAACATTCATCGAGTTTATAACTAGAAGGGACGTAGGGTGTCGACAGTAGCTGACCTCGAACCTTATCTTCGAAAATTGTCGTCACAATACATATGGGGAATTCCAGCCCAACCTGGACAGCTTTTGACCCTCACCCCTCTCGATTTTTTTAATTTTTTTTTCTGATATTCGGTAGACTGAAAGGAGTGCTTGTGATTTATTTCAAATTTTTATCTCAATCCGTTTTCGATTTACATATTTTTGAAAATTCGCAATTCCCGATGATCGTGAAACGTTTAAACGCCTGTATCTCTGAATCTATCAGCCGGATTACCAAATGTGAGTGTATGAAATTCATCGGAAAGAAGTGTACTTTTCGAAAAAAATATTTCTGGATAATTGAGTCTCGTTCTTCATAGTGAAATCTTCGTTTAAACATGAAAAATCGATTTTTCTCAAAGTATGACATGATTCAAAATTTTCAAAAAATTCTCAAAAATACTTCGAGAAAAGACAAAATTTTTGAGCTATGGCTGATTGTGGGCCTCGGCTGCTTTCTATTTTTAACAGAATTTTAATCGAAATTTTAATTGAATTAATTAAAATTCTATCGAAAATTGAAAAACAAATTTAATTAAATTAATCAAAATCCTGTTGAAAATTGATTTCTCAATTTTTTCTCAATTTTCTTTATCTTTCAAAATAAATTTTAAATTGAATCAATTAAAATTCTATCAAAAATTTGAGAAAAAATTCAAAATAATCGATTAAAATTCTGTTAAAAATAGAAAGCAGCCGAGGCCCACGATCAGCCATAGCTCAAAAATTTTGTCTTTTCTCGAAGTATTTTTGAGAATTTTTTGAAAATTTTGAATTATGTCATACTTTGAGAAAAATCGATTTTTCATGTTTAAACGAAGATTTCACTATGAAGGACGAGGCACAATTATCCAGAAATATTTTTTTCGAAAAGTGCACTTCTTTCCGATGAATTTCATGTGCTCACATTTTGTAATCCGACTGATAGATTCAGAGATACAGGCGTTTAAACGTTTCACGATCATCGGGAATTGCGAATTTTCAAAAATATGTAAATCGAAAACGGATTGAGATAAAAATTTGAAATAAATCACAAGCACTCCTTTCAGTCTACCGAATATCAGAAAAAAAAATTAAAAAAATCGAGAGGGGTGAGGGTCAAAAGCTGTCCAGGTTGGGCTGGAATTCCCCATATATATATACATATATACAAATGTGAGAATAGATTTGATTCGTGGGTTGACTTAGCGAATATTCATATTTTCGCAAGAGCAGCTGCAGTTACACTAAAACCGCAATCTTGGAAAAAATATATTCACGAAGATAACGTACCATGTGCTATTATTGATTCCCAAAGCTTTAAATCATGATCGCTCACCCTCTCATTTATTGAAACATCTTGTAATTCATCAACCGTCTTATCTTCAACATCTTCTGATTCTTTAACTGTTTTATCGTGATCATCTTTTGATTCTTCGACTTTTTTATCGTGAACATCTTCTGATTCTTCGACTTTTTTAGCGTGAACATCTTCTGATTCTTCGACTTTCTTCTCTGGAACATTTTCTGATTCTTCCACTATCTTCTTTCGAACATTTTGTGATTCTTCGACTTTCTTCTTTTGAACATTTTCTGATTCTTCCACTATCTTCTTTCGAACATTTTGTGATTCTTCAACTAACTTCTCTTGGACGTTTCTGTCACTATTCCCGCGCATCTTGCGTTCATATAAATTATAACAGATAGTACTTTGCGATGCCTCGACGTAATCACTTTCCAAATCGCTATCCTCGACTATCGCACTTTCCGCTTCTTCGTTACAGCCGTCATTTTGCGTATCCTCGTCGGACGAGTCACTCATACCGTGCTTCGCCGCACCTCCGATGGCCTGCTTCTGCACCCGTGTTTTTTGCAACACACGAATACTAGCGATCGTAGGTTTCTTCCCGACAGTACGGACTTCGCACTGTTTGTTCGTACTAGAACACGGCAGCTCGTCGATAATGACAGTCTCCGCGTACTCTGACTCTTCGCTATGGCTTGCTTCAGTGTTCGTGTATTCGTGTACATGTGTCATATTTTCTCTGCCTTCGTTGACATTTTCTTCGCTGTCTGCCGAATCAACTGTCGCCCTCGACACGCTCTTCGTACTTCTTTTTCCAGCTTTTGCTTTCCTCTCCTTCCGGGTTCTTCGCGGACGGATCATCTCGTAAATTTTCTTCGACACTAATGTAGGACACGAATCCAAAACCGATGCTATCTCATGTGGCCGATATATTTCCTTCTCCTTCATCCAATGCCTTGTAATAGCTGTAAAAAGATAGCAAGCGTGAGAAATAAATATGCTATATAATACTATATACACTACCGCGTAAACGACTACGTTATATAGGCCTAATTCTTTTCAGTGAACGTCAATCAGATTTGTGAATGTACGCTTGTGTGAATCAATAGATATTTTCATGTCCAATAACACGAATAATTAAATTTCTATTTTGTTATAAAAATTGACAACAGAACGAATGTTACCGTACAACGCGGACATGCCGGTAGGATCCAGTGCCGGCTTGGGTTTCACCTGTACCGCACCCTTCTTTGCAAGGTATCCACGCGACCGATGTACGTTTGATACAGTTCCCGTAACAGACGATCGTCGCATCACTTCGACTCCGAATATCAAAACCGCCGCTCGCACTACAAACTTCTGGGGTGTAATGTTCGCCTTGTAGCGCAGTACTTCATATTCATCTCTACGTATCCACCATCCATAGCCAGCGTGAACCTGTGCAACGTACAGTAATGTTCATCGATGCATGCTTCGTGGCTAACTTCCTTTTTCCGAGTTTTGCTTCCTTTCTACTAATATTTTGTGTGCCCATGACCGGAGAAACAGTTGACGGTAGGTTAGCAAATGGCTGCATTTGTTTATGCACTGACTACAGCAGATCTGCTCTGCTAATCCAATCGGATCAAAGAATAAAATGGAAATGACCAATGAGAGCGTGCAGCTGCTATTCTCGCTGCATAAAAAAACGCACCCGATGACCGCGGCGGGAGATTGCAGCAATTGTTTATCAAGCTGCTTCTATCAACTGCTCCGCGCGCCATAGGTGCATGACAGACGAGTAGGAAGGAAACAAAATTCGGGAAAAAGAAGTTAGCCACGAAGCATGCATCGATGAACATTACTGTACATAAATCAATTTACGTTATTATATACTTAATACTTTATACTCTCTATTTTACTCAATTCGTTTGCATGTTATTGGTTTATACTGTTATACCTCTATATAATACTATACTACTTGTATCTCATCCACTCCGCTTTTCAATCAATACCCATCTAAAAATTAATTTATTTTAATCTCAATTATAATCCAATGGCTGTTTCGTGTATCAGTTACTATCACCGTATTCTCTCTCACATGTGAAAGTTCCCGTATGAATAAATAAATAAATAAATTACAGTCAATCGCACCACATGAATCAGACCTCTGCGCCAATACAAACGCATTTCAAGGTTCGCGAGCGAACATCTGCAATACAGTAAGCCGCGGTGTATATGTGATTTATGCTTTACATGGAATCCACCTCGTTTGAATTACATAGCGTATATGCACCGGTTAATACATAGTATATATGGCTTTATCTTAAAACATTCATGTTCTCACCTTGCAGCCCGCTTCGTCCACCAAACCCACAGGAAGATCCCGCCCCTTCGCGATTCTGTCGGCCAAACCGACTCTTCCTTCGTTTTCAACAGTCGATACCGTCGCTGTAACATTATATCACAAACAATTGTTAGAATCAAATATCAGCCACTTATATAGAACCACAATACAGTGGCGTACAATCTTATATGCATCTCCGTTAGCAATTAAAAACAATTACGAGTCACTTAATACATCCATCAATTCAATCCACAACATCTCCAAACCTCACATCGTAACAGTAACACGCAAATCATACAGAATTCTACTCTTACCAATGACTTTGTCCATTTCGACCATTAGTCGCTCCTGCAGAGCCACGTTGAGCGCCCTCATATTATTATTTTCGACCTTCAACCTTCGTATGGTGCGTCGTAGTCTAGCGACTTTACAGCTGTCGTCAGCCTCAGTGTCCGCGTCTATGTCATAGTCTTCATCGTCGTCAATGTTATTCTGCGAGTCCTGCAGCACATCCACGAGCTGAAAGAATTACAATTTTGGTATAATTAGGCGACCATAGGAAAAATATCGCGGCTGTCACAATTGATATTAATCAATATTACACGACTAGTGGTTCGTACCCTAGCAGCGTTCTCTTGCCGACTTATCCAGTCTCGCAACATTGCATCAACCTTCGCGTTTCGGTCCGCTAGCGCGGCATCCTCTAGCTCCATCAAGCTAGCACCCCCACCACTCCCGATCGAACTCTATGTGGTACTGAAATTTTGTGCTTTTTATGTGCTTTTTTTGTACTCCAAAATAGATTTTTGTGCTCGAACCGTTCAGCTGCGATCGTCAACTTCCGGTGGGGGTGCTGAAACGATTGCAAGCCAGCACTCCCACAAAACGAAGGCAGCACCGAATCGGAACCAAATCAGTTCCATTATTATGTGCTTTTTATGTGCTTTTCAGAAATGTAGGACTCGATTTCGAAAAAAGAACCTCACTTCCAAAAACTCACCCTTACAGCCCTCAAGGAGACCACGGAGCCTCGAACGGCTCCGTATCGGAGCGGAGTGATTTCTGGAATTATGTGCTATTTATGTGCTTCACGAAAACGTTAAGGTCCATTCGGAAAAATTACCCCCTTTGAAAAATAACCACCCCTACAACCCCGCCGAGACCACGGAGCATCGAACGGCTCCGAATCGGAGCGAAGTGATTTCTGGAATTATGTGCTATTTATGTGCTTCACGAAAACGTTAACGTCCGTTCGGAAAAATTACCCCCTTTGAAAAATGACCACCCCTACAACCCCGCCGAGACCACGGAGCATCGAACGGCTCCGAATCGGAGCAGAGTGATTTCTGGAATTATGTGCTATTTATGTGCTTCACGAAAACGTTGAAGTCCGTTCGGAAAAAATACCCCCCTTGGAAAATAACCACCCCTACAACCCCGCCGAGACCACGGAGCCTCGAACGGCTCCGAATCGGAGCGGAGTGATTTCTGGAATTATGTGCTATTTATGTGCTTCACGAAAACGTTAAGGTCCGTTCGGAAAAATTACCCCCTTTGAAAAATAACCACCCTTACAGCCCTCAAGGAGACCACGGAGCATCGAACGGCTCCGAATCGGAGCGGAGTGATTTCTGGAATTATGTGCTATTTATGTGCTTCACGAAAACGTTGAAGTCCGTTCGGAAAAAATACCCCCCTTGGAAAATAACCACCCCTACAACCCCGCCGAGACCACGGAGCCTCGAACGGCTCCGAATCGGAGCGGAGTGATTTCTGGAATTATGTGCTATTATGTGCTTCACGAAAACGTTAAGGTCCGTTCGGAAAAAATACCCCCTTTGAAAAATAACCACCCTTACAGCCCTCAAGGAGACCACGGAGCCTCGAACCGCTCCGAATCGGAGCGGAGTGATTTCTGGAATTATGTGCTATTTATGTGCTTCACGAAAACGTTGAAGTCCGTTCGGAAAAAATACCCCCCTTGGAAAATAACCACCCCTACAACCCCGCCGAGACCACGGAGCCTCGAACGGCTCCGAATCGGAGCGGAGTGATTTCTGGAATTATGTGCTATTTATGTGCTTCACGGAAACGTTGAAGTCCGTTCGGAAAAAATACCCCCCTTGGAAAATAACCACCCCTACAACCCCGCCGAGACCACGGAGCCTCGAACGGCTCCGAATCGGAGCGGAGTGATTTCTAGAATTATGTGCTATTTATGTGCTTCACGGAAACGTTGAAGTCCGTTCGGAAAAAATACCCCCCTTGGAAAATAACCACCCCTACAACCCCGCCGAGACCACGGAGCCTCGAACGGCTCCGAATCGGAGCGGAGTGATTTCTAGAATTATGTGCTATTTATGTGCTTCACGAAAACGTTAAGGTCCGTTCGGAAAAATTACCCCCTTTGAAAAATAACCACCCTTACAGCCCTCAAGGAGACCACGGAGCATCGAACGGCTCCGAATCGGAGCGAAGTGATTTCTGGAATTATGTGCTATTTATGTGCTTCACGAAAACGTTAAGGTCCGTTCGGAAAAATTACCCCCTTTGAAAAATAACCACCCTTACAGCCCTCAAGGAGACCACGGAGCATCGAACGGCTCCGAATCGGAGCGGAGTGATTTCTGGAATTATGTGCTATTTATGTGCTTCACGAAAACGTTGAAGTCCGTTCGGAAAAAATACCCCCCTTGGAAAATAACCACCCCTACAACCCCGCCGAGACCACGGAGCCTCGAACGGCTCCGAATCGGAGCGGAGTGATTTCTAGAATTATGTGCTATTCATGTGCTTCACGAAAACGTTAAGGTCCGTTCGGAAAAATTACCCCCTTTGAAAAATAACCACCCTTACAGCCCTCAAGGAGACCACGGAGCCTCGAACGGCTCCGAATCGGAGCGGAGTGATTTCTGGAATTATGTGCTATTTATGTGCTTCACGAAAACGTTGAAGTCCGTTCGGAAAAAATACCCCCCTTGGAAAATAACCACCCCTACAACCCCGCCGAGACCACGGAGCCTCGAACGGCTCCGAATCGGAGCGGAGTGATTTCTGGAATTATGTGCTATTTATGTGCTTCACGAAAACGTTAAGGTCCGTTCGGAAAAATTACCCCCTTTGAAAAATAACCACCCTTACAGCCCTCAAGGAGACCACGGAGCCTCGAACGGCTCCGAATCGGAGCGGAGTGATTTCTGGAATTATGTGCTATTTATGTGCTTCACGAAAACGTTGAAGTCCGTTCGGAAAAAATACCCCCCTTGGAAAATAACCACCCCTACAACCCCGCCGAGACCACGGAGCCTCGAACGGCTCCGAATCGGAGCGGAGTGATTTCTGGAATTATGTGCTATTTATGTGCTTCACGAAAACGTTAAGGTCCGTTCGGAAAAATTACCCCCTTTGAAAAATAACCACCCTTACAGCCCTCAAGGAGACCACGGAGCCTCGAACGGCTCCGAATCGGAGCGGAGTGATTTCTGGAATTATGTGCTATTTATGTGCTTCACGAAAACGTTGAAGTCCGTTCGGAAAAAATACCCCCCTTGGAAAATAACCACCCCTACAACCCCGCCGAGACCACGGAGCCTCGAACGGCTCCGAATCGGAGCGGAGTGATTTCTGGAATTATGTGCTATTTATGTGCTTCACGGAAACGTTGAAGTCCGTTCGGAAAAAATACCCCCCTTGGAAAATAACTACCCCTACAACCCCGCCGAGACCACGGAGCCTCGAACGGCTCCGAATCGGAGCGGAGTGATTTCTAGAATTATGTGCTATTTATGTGCTTCACGGAAACGTTGAAGTCCGTTCGGAAAAAATACCCCCCTTGGAAAATAACCACCCCTACAACCCCGCCGAGACCACGGAGCCTCGAACGGCTCCGAATCGGAGCGGAGTGATTTCTAGAATTATGTGCTATTTATGTGCTTCACGAAAACGTTAAGGTCCGTTCGGAAAAATTACCCCCTTTGAAAAATAACCACCCTTACAGCCCTCAAGGAGACCACGGAGCATCGAACGGCTCCGAATCGGAGCGAAGTGATTTCTGGAATTATGTGCTATTTATGTGCTTCACGAAAACGTTAAGGTCCGTTCGGAAAAATTACCCCCTTTGAAAAATAACCACCCTTACAGCCCTCAAGGAGACCACGGAGCATCGAACGGCTCCGAATCGGAGCGGAGTGATTTCTGGAATTATGTGCTATTTATGTGCTTCACGAAAACGTTGAAGTTCGTTCGGAAAAAATACCCCCCTTGGAAAATAACCACCCCTACAACCCCGCCGAGACCACGGAGCCTCGAACGGCTCCGAATCGGAGCGGAGTGATTTCTAGAATTATGTGCTATTCATGTGCTTCACGAAAACGTTAAGGTCCGTTCGGAAAAATTACCCCCTTTGAAAAATAACCACCCTTACAGCCCTCAAGGAGACCACGGAGCCTCGAACGGCTCCGAATCGGAGCGGAGTGATTTCTGGAATTATGTGCTATTAATGTGCTTCACGAAAACGTTGAAGTCCGTTCGGAAAAAATACCCCCCTTGGAAAATAACCACCCCTACAACCCCGCCGAGACCACGGAGCCTCGAACGGCTCCGAATCGGAGCGGAGTGATTTCTGGAATTATGTGCTATTTATGTGCTTCACGGAAACGTTGAAGTCCGTTCGGAAAAAATACCCCCCTTGGAAAATAACCACCCCTACAACCCCGCCGAGACCACGGAGCCTCGAACGGCTCCGAATCGGAGCGGAGTGATTTCTGGAATTATGTGCTATTTATGTGCTTCACGAAAACGTTGAAGTCCGTTCGGAAAAAATACCCCCCTTGGAAAATAACCACCCCTACAACCCCGCCGAGACCACGGAGCCTCGAACGGCTCCGAATCGGAGCGGAGTGATTTCTGGAATTATGTGCTATTTATGTGCTTCACGGAAACGTTGAAGTCCGTTCGGAAAAAATACACGACTTGATGCGTACCCAAATGTGAGGTCACAATTTATCTTTACATTGTAACGACAATTCTTATCATACAACGGTTGCCGCCTTGTCACGACGACAACTACTCAACGAAAAGGTGTGAGGACAGCTTTTATCGAAACCCTACGGCGTTCCTGTGGTTTAGCTACTTGAATTTGAGAAAAGGTGACGGAAAAAGTACTGAGGTAGTTTGTTGGGCGCTAGACGTGGCTAAGCCTACGTCAGTCACAGATATTTGATGAAATTCTGAAAGATATTAACTAAATAAATCAAAGAAATCAAGAAATGGAGAAAAGTAAAATGAAAGCTCAGATAGTTTTCGGAACGACGGCCTCAAAGCACGGCTAAGTCAGCTCAAATTACGATATCGGTAGAGTGCGTGGATCCACCTTTCACAATGATTAAATAAGCGGGATAAAAGTTCGATCACCAGATCCAATCCTTCTTTGGAATTCAAATTCCGTGTATTGTATTCTTTTTATTACAGCCAAGCGAGAAATGATCAGATGAACATCAAATAATTATCATGCAGCGGAGAGTAAGCGAATAACAATTCATAGTAACTAGTGAGCAGAACAGGATTATTTTTTTAAATACGCGAGAAATACGTTATTCTAAGCAATCCAAATAATGTAATTTGCGAGCGGTATCGAAATACCGGGCAATAACACACGATGTGACCTAGCTAGGCGCGCTGTATAGAGAAGCGATATAATACAGAGGAAGCTACAGTTCAAGTTAAGCGTATCACTGGGCGATACGATACCCAAACAGAATAGAAATTGAAAAGCGACGCTTAGCGGTAGAGAAATTATTCGTGATTACTTAGTAATAAAGAAATTCGCAGAGAAGCTAAATTATTATCCAAAAGATTCAAACAATGAAAAAGATACGAGCAATTATTATTATTGGAGAGCGATATCGAATATTAATTATGACGGGAAGAGAGATACTTTATCTGAATGACTCGAATTTTACAGATTGACTCAACTAATTAACCTAGTGCAACTACCCTCAGCCTACCTACGAGAAACGGATAGAATAGTGACACACCAATTCGCATATTATAACTAACAAAATAATTGGAGACGATAATAAAGCAAATCATGAGAAATCAACGCAAGACAGAATTGATCAGATACAATCAAGCATTGTTAGACATGCGGAAAATTGACTCGATGGTAAGATCGAGCCGAATGAAAAGTCAAGCACAAATTGATTACTCAGTCACGAAGTCGCTCTGCTGGATTTGTTTCAATACGATAATATAATCACGTGGCCTTTCGGCTCACGCTACACAAAATGTCCGGATAACTCCTTCAGAGAGATTTCGTGGCTTCACAAATATTCAGAACAACCGACCTCACCTTTGCGAAGATATCGGCTACGTTATATACTTTAGCACAGTTTAAATAATCTATAGCGGAAAGAAACTCAGCGGAAAAGTACTATAAGCGACTAATTAACAAATAGCATAGATATGACTGCGAAAGCGGTAAGAGCGGTAAGAGCGGTAAGAGCGGTAACGGTGGTGCGGAGAAACACGTCTTTGTCGGAAAGCTGCTGAACGTAGAAGAAGGAGCCAAGCGATGATCCTAGTTGCTCTAGTTAGCATTCTTGACCTCCTTGGGGTGGGGAACCTATCGGGCGCATCATATTAGCCGATTGGTCATCTGCTTCGCCAATTTCGGGTAACCCTTTTGCCGCGAGGACTGGTCAGCTGACGCGGGAGCGGGAAACGGTGACATCGTCGTACTTCGAGCGGTAACTTCGAACTTCGCCTAGCGATGCTCCGGGGAAGGTGTTACTCTGGATTTCCGTATTGCGGTACCTTCCGATCTTTCAACCCTTTCCGGGTAGACTCTGCAGCGGAAATCGACCTCGCTGCAGCCTGCTGATGGACACAAGGTGTCCCTGACCCGGATCTACACCTTGGTAATCCGTCAGTAGCGCCATGGAGCGGTATATTTCCTCCGTTTCCATGCGGTTTTTTCCTTCTGGATAACGATACTATCCTGCAGGACGTCGGTAATAGAAGCTGGAGCGATAGGTCTGGGGGCTGGTTTGGCAGCGGGAATCTGCATCCCGCTTCTTTGCCGATAAACTACGGCTACGGGAGGCTTTTGTCGTACTTTCCGTACAGCCCTTTACGCCGTCGTCGGAGTATCCAGGAGCGGTAGCGGTAAAAACAACAGTTCTGGGCAGTCTTGTATGGACCCGTTCACCATCATCTGTGTCCTCTTCCGAAGCAACTTCCTTCCCTCTCGTGGTGTGGTGCTACCCTCAACTTTGGTTCGGGGTTGCACACCGTTGAGGTCGGGCTGGCGGTAGTAGCGGTCATCTCGTAGCGGAAGTCTCGGTGCACCTGTTCTCCGTCTCACCGTACCCAAACCATATTCAAAACAAAATAATACGAAATATGAGTTTCTATCTAATTCTCCTAAGTTTTTGCGTGTCACCATTCATTCGAGGGTTTTTGGTCAAAAAACATGTCTCCGCACCTGTTTCCGTCTATTTTTCTGCGGTTGCTTTATAAATTGAAGCGACTTTTGGGACGTTGCTAAAATGCAACGTCACAACATGTATACAGTGAATCTTTGGTGAAAGTTTCCACTGAGTCACAGCCATTGCGGCACGCTACGAGTTTTTCGTCTATTTTTCGCAGGCTGGCCATACTTTGTTTTTTCAGCTGTCACCGTTGAAACGGTTATTCGATTGTATTATCAGCTGTAGTTCAACCCGAAAACTGGGGATGGCCAGCCTGCGAAAAACAGACGAAAAACTCGGAGCGTGCCGAGACGGCTGTGACTAATTGGAAACTTCCACCAAAGATTCACTGTATGTGCGCGTACGTTTGTGTGTGTGCATGTATGTGCATACGATTGAGTTCATATCGCGCGATTATTGTAAAAACGGCGTAAGCGACGAAAGAGGCGACTTCAATGACAAGCTAGGGCGTATTATTATTTGCTGTTCGATAGGAAAACGGTTGAATCGAAAAAAGAAACCGCTGTTTTTTTAGAATGGGCATTTGATTGAAAAGGGCATGAAAGTGTCGCTTAGGCCCTTTTCCCATTAGTCGGGCGATACGTAATTTCAATTTTCGAGTATCAGGGAGACAACGACTTTAAAAACATATGGTATGGAACACGTGTAATTCCAATTCGTTCCACGGGTGAATCCGCGTGTAAGTAATCCCATGAAGTATCGCTATATGTATATGTTTCAATCGCGATACCCGTTTTCACTGGAAACATATTTTATCCACGTAGATGTCCAGCCTGTATTTATTTTCATGAACCACGTTTTTTGTAACACTGAATTTTAATTTTAGTTATTGCTGACCTGTACCTATATTCTTGATTTTAGATCTTCCTGTATTCATATTTCTTCCGTGTTAACGTTGAAATAAACATATAATTATGAATAAATATGCATACTGATAAATAATTTTCCATTCATTCAGCTGCAAAAAATCCTTCTGAACATTTCCCTAACGAGTCTAGGTACGATAATTACAAATAACTCGAGAACGCACCTTTGATCGGTAAGACACGAACAATGAAGATTCAATTAAAAATGTTTATAAAATAAATTAATGGCAAAGTCTACTTTACCATGTAAAACACGCACGATTGCCCTCAATCAAAATATCATTTGATATGTATCGAATAAAACTGAAACGATATTTTAATTTTAGGTGTGGCCGTATATAACTGTATAGTTATATACATCGAAATGGAAGAGCTTGCCGTCTGTAGCATTTTTATCATCAATCACTTTTGGTTGGGGAATCATATTGATTCCGATGGACAAAAAGCGATCCACCAAAGTATTTGAAAAAAGCCCCAAATTTTCATCAAGAACAAATTCCAAAATTTTACATTTTCCAAAATCTCTCGGCCAACCGCTCTTGGTTTGTTCACATCATTCGAAGTATAATGAAATATTATAGTTAAAAGAGGTTGAAGTGACTGCATTTGCAACGATGGCTTTGTCCAACGTATAATATAAACTGTTGCTTGCGCGTAGGCAAATGGGACTACATGGGCTATTCCGCGTGAAGCGGATCAGCTGTCACCCATCAGATATTTTTCTAATTTTGCATGTCGATTGTCATTGGGGAGTATAAATGTAGTTTCCGTTAAAATCTTGTCCATCATTGTGAAAACGGATGCATCATATACATATGGATGTCGCGCTCTGCTGTCACAATATGCATACTGAGATTTCAAACCGCGATATTTCAAAAAAGAAAAGGAACACGTTCTCGAAATTCAACACATCGCTTACAGTTGCAGTTGGGAAACTACATTATTTTTTCTCAGTTTTTTTAATCACGTCCATCATTGTGAAAATAACTCGCGAATAGCGGTGCCACGCGTCCGTCGAGTAGCGGCGAACGGCCGTCTGACGCGCGCCATTGTACGTTCCACGCGGCGCCGACTCGGAATTTGCGTGCATCGCCAAATTCAGTAATTTTTTACTCGGAAACGAGGCAAAACACGTCTTCGAAATCAATACACAGGCTGGTTCAAAGGGTAGATCAGTATTTTTAGAAAATTTTTCGATCGTGTCGCCGAGTGTTATTAAAATTTTTGAACAGTTAATTGTTAAATAAACAATTGATAAACAAACTTTTCTCGGAGAATTCATTTTTATATACATTCTGTGACACTTTCCGTGTAATTGAAGAAAGAAGATTAAGTTGAACGTTATTTTTGACGAAGTAATGAATTTTCGAAAAAAACCTTGCCTGAATTTGTTTATGCAAATAACTCCATGAATTTTGCACCTATTAAATAAATAATAAATAAAAAATATAAAATAATTAAATAAATGATAAATATTAACCCTACATACAAAGTTGCAAGCATTTGGAGCCACCGCGAACATTTGCCTATTCCTCATTGGATGCGGTATTTATCGAACACTTGTCATTCATTGGCATTTTCGAAATCCATTGTCTCGTACAGATCCGTTACGGTTCGTTCTTCAGTATTCTACGAGCGTCTTTCGCGAAAGAACTACATCTTTGAATAAACGTGCTGTTGCTGTCTATAATAAAAGTGATAATATAGGTGAATAAGTTTTATGTACTCGGTGTAATGGCGCCTACTCGCGGGAGGCCTAATAAAATTAATCACGTCATTGTTCGGGAGACAATCTTAGCTAACCGAAGCAAAATTATTAGCAAAGAGAATAAGGTCCTTTCGAAAATCGATCAGGTATGGCGTACCTTGTCGTCTGCGGTGAATATGTCACCCGAAAATTTATATAGTTACGTCTCCTGTAATCGGAACAAGATCCGCGACGAATTATTGATGGAGGTTGCAGAAATCGTTGACGCGCCTCACTCCACTAATACTATGGAGAACAGTAACCTGAGTGCTGAGTCTTCAACTCAAAATTTCGAAACAGATCCTGACCTTTCCGGACATTCGATGGCTGAGTCTGTAACGAAAGAAGTGGTTGAAATTCATATGAGTAAAAAGGAGTTTCAAGATCTACTTGAATATAGGTTGTATAGGCGAAAAGAAAAAAAAAGAATTCACCTTAAAACACGGCGATACGCGGTGTGGAAAGATGGCCTGTGGGAAGCGATAATTATTGATAAATTGAAAATGAAAAAGGTACACTGTGGCTTTCAATTCAAAAATCATAAGCTGACCATGACTTCACACACCGCGTCTTTCGACGGTAAATGTAGATGTGGAACGACCATTGTCGGGGTACTTGAAAATACGGATCAAGAAGTTATCCCTATCAAGTGCATAATTACAGCTCCTGAAATTGATAATGGAGAAGCGTGCGGGAAGAGATACTTACGGATTTGGCAAAAAAGTTGCGCGACACGAATACATTGCCAAATGTATATCGTATACAACAAGCGGCGAAAACTATGGTTGAAGGAGATCCCGAGCCATGCGATCTCTATACCAATCAAGTTGTCTCGCAGGCTGTATACGAGTACAAGAAAAAACAATATCGTGATAACGATCCGGCGCAGTCATTAGCTCTCGCTCAACAATCGAACCTCAAATGCATAGTTCATAAGCTCGGGCGAAATCCTTTCTATGTGCAATACTGGAGCAATCACCAGAATCACGTATATAGATCGTACTGCAAGCAAGATCATTCTTACGTGACGATTGATGCAATTGTACGAAAAATAAAACACGCAGACGGCTCGCTTTCCGGTAGCATTTTTCTGTACGAAGCCGTGGTCAGTGGAAGTAGCGGTCAATTTCCTGTTGCCCAATTCTTGTCCGAGGAACACGATGCTGTCGCCATTCAACATTGGCTTTTGACATGGGTGAAGACAGGGGCTCCTCCTCCTAAAGAAGTACGTAAATCTTGAAGATTGTTCACATGGTCAAATCTCTTTTCATCACCTTGCTTACGTGTAAAACATCGTTCGTTGGCTGGACAATTTTTCGTAAAAATCATAATGGCGTACGCGATAATTGTGTGCTATTCCGAAAATAATGATCAGCAGTTAAATTCATCCAAATCGGTAAATATGGGGCATTTGTCAAATTTGCAGCCCATGTACCTTACCCCCTTCGATTTTGAAAATTTTTCAGTATTATGTTGTTACCGACCCAAAGAGATCTTGGAATTTTTTGCAATTTTTTTCTAACCATCAGTCGAAGATAAAAATTGGAAAACCAATTCCGAAGACGCCCTTTTTAAAAATCTGAAAAAATTCGTACTGATTATATAATTCAAAATATGTATTTGAGCAGCAAACGATGATGTGATTTCAATATATTTACTATTTTTTTTTCGGAAATGGGAAAACTGAAAACTTCCGATAAAAATAGTAAATATTGAGATCACATCATCGTTTGCTGCTTAAAAAACATATTTCGAATCATATAATCAGTATGAATTTTTGTCGGGGTGCTTGAAAATACAGATCATTTTAAAAAATTGCATTTTCGGAATTGCCTTTCCGATTTTTTTTTTTTTTTCCCAATTCGGATGATTGAAAAAATTCTAAAAAAAATTCCAAGGCCTCTTTGGGTCGGTAACGACATCATACTAAAAAAATTCCAAAATCGAAAGGGGTGAGGTCCATGGGCTGCAAATTTGACGTGGAATGCCCCATATCCAAATTTCGAAATTTCGAGAAAATGTTATCCCATGCTATTCCAGAACTTGCATCAGCTGTTGCCCAATTAACACCTACTTTCTTGTGAAAATACACGTCATGTGAATCTCTAGTCGATTACCAAAGTGGATTATTATACTTTCACCAAGGTATATAATATATAATTGAAGATCAAGTCAATAAATAGTTATTTGATGAGTTGCACATTCAACTAAAATCACAGATCAATTTCATTTAAAACATAGTAAATTATCCTTGCCTAGTCAATCGTTCATTTAATAACTACACCGGATAATTTGTAGATTGTTATACACTATTTATTAATTATAAACTTGAATCAGTTTATTTTGGAGTTATACTTTTAATTTAGGTACGGTTCATAAATTCCATGATCACTCCTTTTCTCTATTCGAATAATTGAAAATAAAATGATCGAGTGACAAATGTACAGTAATGTTCATCGATGCATGCTTCGTGGCTAACTTCTTTTTTCCGAGTTTTGTTTCCTTTCTATTCGTGTGTCATCTACCTATGGCGCGCAGAGCAGTTGATAGGAGCAACTTGATAAACAATTGCTGCAATCGCCCGCCGCTGTCATCTGCTAACCTATTGTTGACTGCTTCTCCGGTCATGGGCACACAAAGTATCAGTAGAAAGGAAGCAAAACTTGGAAAAAAGAAGTTAGCCACGAAGCATGCATCGATGAACATTACTGTACACTTACAATTCCTTCATTGTTGACGGCGTCTGAAACCGATTTGATGTGGATAGATATTTGCATACGTGAGTTATCAACGTGGAATTCAATTTCACAGGTAGTATGCGATGCCTCGAAAGCATTGCTGATTGCAGTGATTCGCACTTTCACGCAATACAAAACTATTAGCGAATATGCAAATGGCTGTCATCTGGGTGATTTGCCAAAGTGTTACGTTCGCATTGATGTGGCCCATTTTATCAAAGGATATGCGAATTTCCTGAAAGACGAAAGGCCAATGGTGAAACAATTTTTCATGGCTACGATGGGGCAGTTAATCCTGGCACGTGATGATGAACAAGCGGGGCGTATCTTAAAGTACATCCTAACTATTAGCCAAAGCCAGACAGAAGGGGTCACAAGAAATGGGGACAAAACGCATTGCGAAATCTATGAAGACATACTTAAAGATTTTTTAACGGGCGAAACTTCAATGCTAATGGACATCAACGGAAGTGGAGAAGTTGGTAGTTCGGATGGTTAGTACAGAGTGCAACATTTGAATGGGATCGCTCACATTTTCGATTATCTTATACATGAATTTGATATCGTTCTGCATATTTCGTGCGAATGATGGTTAGATCGTATAACTCGGTATTGGTTAAAACAAACATTTTATTCGACAAAAAGATATTTATAGTTACCCCAATTAAGTTTCTATTTCACCGCAAGTGGCTATAGGTTTTACTAGTTGAAATCATTTGAAAAAAGGCCTTACCGATAGAGTATAAAATATCCGGATAATGGATTTTGCTCAAGCTTCTGAACTGGAAATAAAACATGCATACAAGATTACGGTTTTTCTAGCAACTGACAACGAAGAAGAAATCGACAATTCCGATAATGGATGGCACGCCTGGGCAAAGGGAATTAATTCGGAAGTTGAAGCACTAGTTGCGCGAGAAAATGGCGATCGTCTTAATGCTCATTTTTTACCAAAGCTAGCGAATCGGATTTTGAATGACATGAAACAATTCCCTTTGTGGTCTTGCGTAACACGCGATCAATTCGGATATGGACGAGTGCCGGCTTCAAGTGCACCCGTAGAGTCGGATTTTAATGACCTGAAGAATCGGCTCCTCAAAACTTGTAACTTGCCGATGAGGGTCGATGAATTTGTCACCATACACATGGACTACATCAGTGGCAGAATCAAAATAGCTGACGCACAGTACCTTAAGCGCAGGGTAAAAAAACATTTTTTATTTCCATACGTATTTTCTGTGTATCTGTGTTTCTTATATTGGTAAAGAATTGTTGCAAATTATTGGCAATAAGTATTCTGAAACACCCCACATTTTGTTCGTGTAATAATACTGTCGATCATTGAAAGCTATCATACAAAAGTTCCCCTGTAACGTGCAAGAAATTGATCCTTATGAAAAAATTATTTCCATTCATGCAGCAACAAGAAGCCGTAGATGTTGAATCCGAGGAAAATGATGCTGAACCCTGTGAAATATTACCATCCCTACGTAATCTCGGATGTGAATATTGTGCCAGTGGAAATTTTCCGGATGATACTCACAAATGTGGAATCTGCGGTGCTCCCATTCACCTAACGGATGGGTGTTGCGCATATCGTGTGGGTGAACAAGAAAACGAATTTGTTCAGATTTGTGTCTCGTGTGACTCTCTGTCCGAGCCTCACTTGATTGAGATCATTTCAAGCCACGAAACGGAGAATTGGGGTGGCGAAGCGACTAAGGATAAGGAAAAAGAAATTAAAGAACGAAAGAAGAAGTCACGTTACCTCACGAAAGATTTTGTAAAAAATCAATTCATTACCGATGGAAAAGTTCGTGACATTCCAATCCTTGTCAATGGCCACAAGGCCAAAAAAGCCGTGGTCGTAAAAAATCAAACCGTCTCGTTATCCAATACCTGCAACTTTGACGGACAATTTCAAATTTTTCTATGTGTCAGTTTCGACTATCCATTGGTAGAACAGATAATAGAACGCGCAGCTACTTATAACGAGTTTTTCAAACTGGTGTGCAAGGTCCGTAAAGGTGGAGTAACCAGCTCTACGTACCACGCTCGAACCCAAATACTGTTGAAGTCATCTTCGAAAAGGACAAATCAGGGAAATAACAATATTATAATTGATTGCACGACTGACACCAGGGCAATGTGTACCCTGATTTTGGATAACTTACCAAGCGTCCGAGAGAGTTCAACATGTGATACGTGTTCTCAGAAGGAAAGCAGCGTATTTCATCTCATACCTGTCGAAATATCGTCCTTTACGTCGGAACTGATTAACAACTGGCTAGATGATAGATTCAGTTTCACCACACGGAATAGCTGCAAAGCCGCAGGCTGCTCTGGATTACTGACGATTGCGATTTCTGAAATCGGTAATTTCTTTTTATTCGGATGAGTAATATTTATCTAATTATTATTATTTTTTGTGGACGAAACTATACACCAATTGATTGCACAGGAATATACTCAATAGGCATTCTATTCTATATGTAACTGGCGTTGCAGTGTAAAAGTCACCTTGTATGCTCGTTCATTACTTACGTATCGTTTTCAACTGCAATGATGGATATCACTCAACGAAGAATTTCAACCAAACAGTGTAAACATAATTTTCGATCAATCGATAATTTTACATTACCGCTGAAAAGATTTGGATTAAAGTAAAGTCATAAACAAAAGATGTCCCACGAAATGCAACACAATAATTTATCAAATACTAGGGGCTCCGCCCCTGCGCGCTTCGCGCGCCAACCCCGCCTCGTCGCTCGCTTCGCGCGCACTTTCTACCCTCCACCCTCTCATTTTTACGACAAATTTTACATGACTTTGTCTCCTTCATTTTCTTATAAATCTTTTTATATTTCTTCTCCCTTTCTTCTTCATGCCTTGTATGCATGTATGTACCTATTACCAACTTCATATCTTCTACTATTGTTATTATGATTTTTTCTTTATGTCTCATCTTCAGTAGTCAAACCAATTATGATACCACCGGACATCTTTTCTTCATTTCTCATATTTAGTAGTCAAACCAATTATGACACCACCGGCCATAGTTACAGGCTCGTTAGACGCCCATAGTTACCGGCTCGCGAGACGGCCATAGTTACCGGCTCGCAAAAATACATAGTTACGGGGGTAAAGATTATTTTATATATATAGAGAGATTACGTGTCAGTACAGAGAAAATAGTACATTTGTTTCGAAAAATATTATGAGCAAAATTATTTCTATCTTGTAAGAATGATATTCGTAGCATATGAAACAGGAAAATTCTGTTCTAGTATAGAAATATACTTTGATCAAAAATGATTCATTCTTTGAGTCTCTTAATATATTTCTATTCCTTGATTCGAGATCAGTTTTTTCGTTGTGAATACAATAAATGTACTGTATTTACCGAAGCCATTCATTCGTGAATTATAATTTGATATCAGTCTGTTCGTCCCACATGTTTTGATTTTTTGTTCGTCCTTGACAGGTAAATTCATCGCCTTTGAAATATAGGTATAGTGTGGCCACGGAAATACCCAACCCAGTGCAGTTGAATTCTATCCCGGTAGAAATACAGGCAGGGTGTATGAACAATCAATACATTCTTTGTGGTATACTCAACTACCACCCACCAGCTGTTTCGACAAGACGCTCTGCCGAATTCAGTGACCGTGAAGTTGGACACTACACAGCTGTGTGCCTGCGAAAAAATGGGTCCTGGGTCGAATATGATGACCTGAAAACCAAAGATCAAGCTAGGAAAAGTAAATCTGGAAGCGACAGACGAACGGGATGTTATAAAGTCATTCCCGACCTGGCTATTTATGTAGAAATGCCTGAAGCGTGAATTACTTCGTTTTTTTTTTTGTTTTTTTGTAAAACCACACGTCTCGGATTCTTCTTAACACGTCTAACGATTTTTTACCCAATTAAAGGATTTAGTTGAATGAGCAGGCCAAAAATGGACGTATCATATATTTACAGTTATGTAAAAAAAATGCATAGGTCGCAAGAATGGCATCAGTTGGTCTGAGTTTGTTGATGTCAAGCTAGTTTTTGTACGTTCGATTTTTTGATTTCGACGTGTTCTGACCTGATGCATGGAGTCAATGACAGAGCTGCTTTCGGCTTGAGCTTTTGGTTTTTGCAAAGCGATCGGCTGCTGTGTTATTTATACTCGAATTTCTACATTCATTCTTCCTATTAGTTTCTACCTACTATAGTATTCCGTTTCTAATTTTTTCTTTACCTTGTTGCGTAAGTGATCACTACCGCGTCCTCTATGAATTCCGTATATGACAATTGAGTGACCATTGCTTTCGCAAATACTTACACTGATCTTGCTTCGATCCATGTGTCATTGTCCGACCTTGTTTGTCAAGATACTCACATTCGCGTGTCCAGCCGTAATTCTTCCTGGATGATATTTGTTGTCTTTTTGTGGATGTTGACATTGTGTAAATCTCTTGTCTGTTCGACTTCTGCCACGTTGATCGGAATAGTTCAGATACCTTCTTGTGAACGAAATATTTCTTTAATACAATCTCTGAACGTAAAGTCTCACTGAGAATGTGTGTTTCATGTGACTTCGTTTTCATTGCTTTCTTCTACACTAGTTCTTCCATCTGCACTTTCAATTTTTTTCTCAATTCATCTACAATCATTTCAATTTTGGCGAACGCTCCCAGTGAATTGTCTAAATTAATGAATTGATTGGTCCATTATATTTTCACATGCCTATAGAAAATGAAGTCCAAATTGGAGAATTCTCACGTTAATTTATCCAATCCTTGGAGCTATTCTGAGAAAAGAAATAAGAAGCAAGACACAAAGGTATTTAGAGCACGCGTTTACTGTGTCTTACCTCTAGCGAGGACGACAGTATACTGAAAGGTTTCACGAATTATGTGGACACTGAGGCTAGTCATATTTATTTTCATTCTCATATGCCAAAGATATTAACTCCAAGTGATATTCATTATGAAAGACTATATATATTATACGGATGTCAGTGTTTTTTCTTTTCCCATCACCAATATCTACTACTAAGAGTGATTTTTCTCAACGCCGCGGCGTTGTAGGGGTGGTTATTTTCCAAGGGGGGTATTTTTTCCGAACGGACTTCAACGTTTTCGTGAAGCACATAAATAGCACATAATTCCAGAAATCACTCCGCTCCGATTCGGAGCCGTTCGATGCTCCGTGGTCTCGGCGGGGTTGTAGGGGTGGTTATTTTCCAAGGGGGGTATTTTTTCCGAACGGACTTCAACGTTTTCGTGAAGCACATAAATAGCACATAATTCCAGAAATCACTCCGCTCCGATTCGGAGCCGTTCGAGGCTCCGTGGTCTCGGCGGGGTTGTAGGGGTGGTTATTTTCCAAGGGGGGTATTTTTTCCGAACGGACTTCAACGTTTTCGTGAAGCACATAAATAGCACATAATTCCAGAAATCACTCCGCTCCGATTCGGAGCCGTTCGAGGCTCCGTGGTCTCCTTGAGAACTGTAAGGGTGGTTATTTTTCAAAGGGGGTAATTTTTCCGAACGGACCTTAACGTTTTCGTGAAGCACATAAATAGCACATAATTCTAGAAATCTCTCCGCTCCGATTCGAAGCCGTTCGAGGCTCCGTGGTCTCGGCGGGGTTGTAGGGGTGGTTATTTTCCAAGGGGGGTATTTTTTCCGAACGGACTTCAACGTTTTCGTGAAGCACATAAATAGCACATAATTCCAGAAATCACTCCGCTCCGATTCGGAGCCGTTCGAGGCTCCGTGGTCTCGGCGGGGTTGTAGGGGTGGTTATTTTCCAAGGGGGGTATTTTTTCCGAACGGACTTCAACGTTTTCGTGAAGCACATAAATAGCACATAATTCCAGAAATCACTCCGCTCCGATTCGGAGCCGTTCGAGGCTCCGTGGTCTCGGCGGGGTTGTAGGGGTGGTTATTTTCCAAGGGGGGTATTTTTTCCGAACGGACTTCAACGTTTTCGTGAAGCACATAAATAGCACATAATTCCAGAAATCACTCCGCTCCGATTCGGAGCCGTTCGAGGCTCCGTGGTCTCCTTGAGAACTGTAAGGGTGGTTATTTTTCAAAGGGGGTAATTTTTCCGAACGGACCTTAACGTTTTCGTGAAGCACATAAATAGCACATAATTCTAGAAATCTCTCCGCTCCGATTCGAAGCCGTTCGAGGCTCCGTGGTCTCGGCGGGGTTGTAGGGGTGGTTATTTTCCAAGGGGGGTATTTTTTCCGAACGGACTTCAACGTTTTCGTGAAGCACATAAATAGCACATAATTCCAGAAATCACTCCGCTCCGATTCGGAGCCGTTCGAGGCTCCGTGGTCTCCTTGAGGGCTGTAAGGGTGGTTATTTTTCAAAGGGGGTAATTTTTCCGAACGGACCTTAACGTTTTCGTGAAGCACATAAATAGCACATAATTCTAGAAATCACTCCGCTCCGATTCGGAGCCGTTCGAGGCTCCGTGGTCTCGGCGGGGTTGTAGGGCTGGTTATTTTCCAAGGGGGGTATTTTTTCCGAACGGACTTCAACGTTTTCGTGAAGCACATAAATAGCACATAATTCCAGAAATCACTCCGCTCCGATTCGGAGCCGTTCGATGCTCCGTGGTCTCCTTGAGGGCTGTAAGGGTGGTTATTTTTCAAAGGGGGTAATTTTTCCGAACGGACCTGAACGTTTTCGTGAAGCACATAAATAGCACATAATTCCAGAAATCACTCCGCTCCGATTCGGAGCCGTTCGAGGCTCCGTGGTCTCGGCGGGGTTGTAGGGGTGGTTATTTTCCAAGGGGGGTATTTTTTCCGAACGGACTTCAACGTTTCCGTGAAGCACATAAATAGCACATAATTCCAGAAATCACTCCGCTCCGATTCGGAGCCGTTCGAGGCTCCGTGGTCTCGGCGGGGTTGTAGGGCTGGTTATTTTCCAAGGGGGGTATTTTTTCCGAACGGACTTCAACGTTTTCGTGAAGCACATAAATAGCACATAATTCCAGAAATCACTCCGCTCCGATTCGGAGCCGTTCGATGCTCCGTGGTCTCCTTGAGGGCTGTAAGGGTGGTTATTTTTCAAAGGGGGTAATTTTTCCGAACGGACCTTAACGTTTTCGTGAAGCACATAAATAGCACATAATTCTAGAAATCACTCCGCTCCGATTCGGAGCCGTTCGAGGCTCCGTGGTCTCGGCGGGGTTGTAGGGGTGGTTATTTTCCAAGGGGGGTATTTTTTCCGAACGGACTTCAACGTTTTCGTGAAGCACATAAATAGCACATAATTCCAGAAATCACTCCGCTCCGATTCGGAGCCGTTCGATGCTCCGTGGTCTCGGCGGGGTTGTAGGGGTGGTTATTTTTCAAAGGGGGTAATTTTTCCGAATGGACCTTAACGTTTTCGTGAAGCACATAAATAGCACATAATTCCAGAAATCACTCCGCTCCGATTCGGAGCCGTTCGAGGCTCCGTGGTCTCCTTGAGGGCTGTAAGGGTGGTTATTTTTCAAAGGGGGTAATTTTTCCGAACGGACCTTAACGTTTTCGTGAAGCACATAAATAGCACATAATTCTAGAAATCACTCCGCTCCGATTCGGAGCCGTTCGAGGCTCTGTGGTCTCGGCGGGGTTGTAGGGCTGGTTATTTTCCAAGGGGGGTATTTTTTCCGAACGGACTTCAACGTTTTCGTGAAGCACATAAATAGCACATAATTCCAGAAATCACTCCGCTCCGATTCGGAGCCGTTCGATGCTCCGTGGTCTCCTTGAGGGCTGTAAGGGTGGTTATTTTTCAAAGGGGGTAATTTTTCCGAATGGACCTTAACGTTTTCGTGAAGCACATAAATAGCACATAATTCCAGAAATCACTCCGCTCCGATTCGGAGCCGTTCGAGGCTCCGTGGTCTCCTTGAGGGCTGTAAGGGTGGTTATTTTTCAAAGGGGGTAATTTTTCCGAACGGACCTGAACGTTTTCGTGAAGCACATAAATAGCACATAATTCCAGAAATCACTTTGCTCCGATTCGGAGCCGTTCGATGCTCCGTGGTCTCCTTGAGGGCTGTAAGGGTGGTTATTTTTCAAAGGGGGTAATTTTTCCGAACGGACCTTAACGTTTTCGTGAAGCACATAAATAGCACATAATTCTAGAAATCACTCCGCTCCGATTCGGAGCCGTTCGAGGCTCCGTGGTCTCGGCGGGGTTGTAGGGGTGGTTATTTTCCAAGGGGGGTATTTTTTCCGAACGGACTTCAACGTTTTCGTGAAGCACATAAATAGCACATAATTCCAGAAATCACTCCGCTCCGATTCGGAGCCGTTCGAGGCTCCGTGGTCTCCTTGAGGGCTGTAAGGGTGAGTTTTTGGAAGTAAGGTTCTTTTTTCGAAATCGAGTCCTACATTTCTGAAAAGCACATAAAAAGCACATCATAATGGAACTGATTTGGTTCCGATTCGGTGCTGCCTTCGTTTTGTGGGGGTGCTGGCTTGCAATCGTTTCAGCACCCCCACCGGAAGTTGACGATCGCAGCTGAACGGTTCGAGCACAAAAATCTATTTTGGAGTACAAAAAAAGCACATAAAAAGCACAAAATTTCAGTACCACATAGAGTTCGATCGGGAATGGTGGGGGTGCTAGCTTGATGGAGCTGCATCCTTCACATTCGTTTGCATCAGACCTTTGCCCCCCTTTCGGTTGAACATTAACTTCTTCGATTGTGCTGTCGTTCGTGCTAGAGCGAGGGTCTTCTTTTGGACGCTTCCGATTACCCATCCTTCTGTTTTCTTCATCATCCGAACTGTCTTCGTCCGTCATAAACGATCTGCGCTGTAAATGTCTCTCATAAGCAGCTTGTACCTTATTGAATTGCTTCGCAGGAACGCTTTCACCGACATCTTCATTAACGGACATATTTCCCTGTATGTCTAGTTTCTTCTTTACAACTTTCTTCGGTGTCACATCTGCGTTGCTTGCCTGCAGTTTACGAGAAGCAGTTACATTGTCCTTCACTTTTTCCTTTGTTCTCTTCGTTCCTCGGCCTTCGTTAGTATTATGTTCCTTCGTCACAACTGTCTTCGGTGTCACATCTGCGTTGCTTGCCTGCAGTTTACGAGAAGCAGTGACATTGTCCTTGACTTTTTCGTTTGTTCTCTTCGTCCCTCGGCCTTCGTTTGTACGATAGTCATTCGCCGCAACTTTCTTCGTTGGCACATCTGTGTCGCTTGCCAGTTTATGAGAAGCAGTGACATTGTCCTTCACTTTTTCGTTTGTTCTCTTCGTCTCTCGGCCTTCGTTTGTACGATAGTCATTCACCGCAACTCGCTTTGGCATAATTTCAGAGGACAGCGCGACTACCGGTGACCTGCTATTTTTGGAAGACCCGTGGGACTTTGGTGCAGGATCATCAATCGCGGGCTGACCTATACTCAGACTTCCTCCATCCATACATGCGCCTCCAGGCGCATCCATCTTCGGTTTTGGAGCTTTTGCTCGGGTCTTCGTCTGCACAACGTACAGCGGTTGCGACTGTGCGCCCCGAGTTTCCAATTGCCTCCTTCTTGTCTTCGGATTCATTTCCCAATCTTGTTGGGTAGACGTCGCATATTGTACCGCACCGTTATCTTCACCTTTCGTGGACACGGGACAAGTTGACGGCATGCCAGCCGATGCGATGTCCTTCACGGGATGGCGCAATTTCTCGAAAGCACAACGTACCTTGCAATCCTGATCGAGCGTGGTCGTTGATCGCCAGGCCGGCTTCTTCTTAAAACTTGACTTCGGTTTCTCGCTCTCCGCTTCACTGGTCTCGGAAATGTTGGACGGCGCCTTGGCGAACTTCGTAGATGCAAACCTGGTGCGTGTGTTCGTGATGCGTTTTTCGATTTCGCCGGATGTACCTGTATTATTGCATATATTCAATTAGTCTGTATAGTAGGGATACATGTAATGTAATGGGTAAGTAGTATCAGACACACGCTTATTATACAGCAGTAATCGTACGCCGAGATAATTATGCCGCCATAGGCGTAATTATCGGGTTTTGTGATCATGGAGCGAATTCATTGATTGCCTTCATATATAAATAGTTTATCAATTGATGTATTACGTGTTGTGGATGTGAAAGACGTTCTGACCTCGTCTTACCTCAAATATCAGCAACTCAGCAACTCAGTCGCAATTTGTACGCTATATTACAACTATGAAAAATAATTATCGTTAATTTGCTGACAATCCGCCAATACTCGTTATGCAGCGCGCCACCAATTACTAATCTCTCGTTCAGCTAAGAAAGACTTCGCGTAACGGTGTCCAAATCTCATGCTATTATATCACGGAAGAAAACCCGAATTATAACAATGGAAACCATATGCAAGCAACAAGTGTTAGAACGACGCAGGCGAGGTCGCGGACGAGTATATAACAGTTAATGGCGGGTAGCGTGATTAAACGAGTAAGAATTGAAATGTCCGCGAACGAGTCGTAAATAGGCACCTCTTTTAGCGTATAAGTGAAACGAAACTTGCTTGTCGGGAGTACCGCGAGTGGATGAGGTCGAATATATACACCTTTATCAACGTCGACAAGTACGCTGAGTTACGATTTTCCGCTGCCATTACGATGGGAGAAAAAGAATCGTTTACCCGAAGTCTATATAATACCTGTATATAATCTAAATACCAGCCACATATAAGTATAACGAACATAACTTCAAGATTAACAACGAGGACGAGGTATACGCACAATATAGACGCTTGGTAGACGTACGAAAAAATCGATACGCGACTCATAGATTTTTCAAGCGCGTGATTTTTGATAATACGGAACACGGATTTTCATTATGCGAATGGCTAACAGCAGGTTCAAAGGCAAACTGAAAAACCGATAAATAACCCATTCCAAGTTTGTAATTTTGTTTTAATTTATCAAATTCGTCTGCCAAGTATACAACACGCGACTGTTCGATCCAAAGTACGTAAAATGAATTATAGTAAACGTGTGCAGACGATGTATATACAAAGCGGTGGCGTATTTTATGAACTGGGAAATTATTTATAACATTGATAATAACGATCAATTAACTGGATCATTTATTATGTTTTTCCGTACATCAATTGCGTGCAACATAAAGCAATATACGTACATACGTATGTTTGCACATGAACGAATTACTTTTGCGACGAATATTTCAACTCGACATAGAACACGTTACTGCATTACTAATATAGAATACGTCAAAACGCATAATACATTATACGACCTTTTTTTTAACAATAAATGAGTAAATATTTTTGAGTCGTTTATATAGTTCATAGCAGCGTGCAGTAGTTCAGAATTCGCGGTCGGAGATTACGCGCGCTCGGCCGTGGCCTCCTCCCTTGCGGTGATGGTTCGGCGGGCAATTTTCGATTTGCCAGCATTTGATACGTTAATGCTGCGAAGGCTTCGCGCACGCCTTCCTTAGTTTTCGCGGAGGTTTTAACGTAGGGTATATCATAGCGATTTTTAATGAGGCAACCCTCGAAACAGCATATCAGCTCATCACAGGTATTTAAATCAGCTTTGTTTGGAACTATTATGCATGGAATTCTCGCAAATCCCGCCCGACATCGTTCAATTGTTGGTAGGCAGTTGATAGCGTACTTATAACTGTCGAAGCTATTGAGCGCGAATACAATTAACACACCGTCTGCCTTGCGTATAGATTGTTCACGTATCTCTTTGCATTCGTCGCCCGCACCGGTGTCGATTATTATTAAGCGATGCAACTGGTTGGAGATTTCCACGTGCTTCACATACCAGTCTTCAATGGTTGGGTCGTAAGATTCAAGAAATGTATCTTGAAGCAGCCGCACTGTCAGCGCGGTTTTTCCCGATGCGGACGAACCCAGCAGAACAATGTTAAATTCAGAGATCATCGTGACGGCGTATATCTTCCACAGTCAGTGTTATACTATTAATTACTTTCGTCTGTGCACACACGGACGCACCGTCGCCTATATGTACCGTGTACCTGAAGCGGATCGGATAAGGATTACGATTTGCACTTGTACACCGTCCGGCGGTTACAGCTCGAGTGCTGCGGGGGTGCAGCCGTTGTATAAGGAGTGCGCGATATATTCTGCCGCATTGTGTACGCGATGTGAAAAAATGCGTTCAGGATATCGCCGTGCACGTCGGATGAGAATATAAAGCCTTTGTCCAGCCGTTTTCATAACACGTTGAACACATTTCTCTGATACAAGCGTTTTAAACTCAGCTATTTGAAATTGTGCTGTAGAAATATATAAGGAATGCCATGAAATTCTGAAACATATTACGTTGGAAACTTTAACCCGGTAGCTGCATATAATACGTTATAGCCGTAGACATATTGCGGAAATAGGTCATATCCAATTAAGTTAACCAAATGTTGACCCGTTCGCAATATCCAATGAGTCGCAAATGTATGCGCGGTGTTAATTGGCAAACGAACGAAACGTCAAGAAACTGATCGCCAATCCAATACGTTCAATTGACTTACAAGGAACGTCACTTAAGTGTCCCCCTCCGATTTTGTTCTCCTTTCGGTATGTCATAGAACATCAAAAATTAGGCGACACCTATTTTTTTTTAGCTGCTGTAACTCGCGTTTAAGGGGCGAAATCGGGGTTCGAAGTCAGCTATGTCAAGGATCAGTTTCACGGGTTCACCCAGAAGCCGAATACCAATTCAAATCGAACCAATTGTTAAATTGTCGTTGTGTTCAACCCTCAGATAAAAGCGTCAAGTTCAGTGCGGGGGTCCATTTCTAGGGGGTGAGCCACCCCTCGAAAATCAGATTTTCGATCTTACGGGAAGAGTAATCATCCGATTCGAATGCAACAAAAACTATTTTGACGAGGGAAAATTATGATATACGTGTCCGTGCTTTTCGTCGGAACAACCCCCTTCTAGGGGTGAACAACCCCTTTGTTATTTTAAGACTGATATCGGCATTGCGGTGAACCCCCCCCCCCCCCCCCCCCCCGTGCCTTTTATTCTTTATTGTACGTGACTTTAGTAGAAAATAAAGTTTCGGTTACGTACAAAAAAATGACTGCTGATTCCGAAAAAATCCATGATATTTCAGTTCAACTTTTGGCTACATCAAAAGTGAAAACTCTTGGCGCAAATGAAAATTCAATCATATTGAAAGTGATGGGTTAACTTCTCGATACGTGAAAGCACGCCCAAGACTTGTGAAAACGAGAATAAAGGAATGCAAGACTTTTGATACGTGAAAACACGCTCAAGACTTTTCAAAACGAGAAATAAGAATGCAAGACTTGCGATTTAAAGCGTCCCGTAATTGGGTATGGAAGTTCAAAAAAGCACATCGTATGACATCGCGGAAAATTAACAAATTTGTGACAAGAAAAACATTGGAGAGAGGAGAAGACTTACAAAGGGCAGCTGTTCAGTTCGTAAACCAGGTCCGACCACATATTGAACAATATGGCTCACACAATGTGTATAATTGGGATCAGAGTGGGTTTCAGCTAGAGATACATTCTGGAAGAACATGAGCCATTGGAGGGCACGAAACAAGTAGAATGTCTCGTGCAGTCTGATTCTGCAACCACGCATAGTTACAGAATACAACCAACGATATCTGCAGATGGGAAATTGCTGTCGCCAATACTTATAGTGCTGAAAGAATCAAGTGGAAAATTCGGACCCGTAGTTGAACGGAATCTATTCCAACCGGCAAACGTCTTACTTGCAGCTTCAAAATCGGGCAAACTAACTTCAGGTATGGCGATACTTCCAATAATATATGTATATGATATATACATACACCAGTAATATACCTTTGAAATTTATAGTGATTCAACAGAATTTTATATCTATTTCCAGACCACTTTAAATTGTGGCTAGAAAAAGCTTTTGTTCCGAATACTGGTCAAAACAGTATACTCTTGCTGGATTCATGGAGCTGTACGCCAGAAGATCCCAGTGATAAAAATATCATACCTATGATTATACCACAAGGCACAACTGGAAAAATACAACCCCTCGATGTTTTTGGATTCCGATTGTGGAAAAATTATGTCAGGCATTTTTCAGATAGCGTTTTATTGCTCAATCAGAACATAGATCTGCATTTGCGGAACAATATTATCAATTCGCAATCTCTCACGCATAATCAATTATCTTCCCCAAGATACGTCAATCTTTTCCAGTATTCTTGGTTTAAGAGCGGATATATATCGATAGGAGAGAGGGAGAATTTGAAAATCCTGTGACGTTTGGCTTTGGAGATTCATCAAAGCCAAATTGTGAGATCGAAGGTTGTCACGAAGTAGCAGTAGTCAGATGTTCGTGGTGTAAGAAATCTTTGTGTCTGAAGCATATTTACCATGAATATCATTATTGTACAATCTACAATCCATGAGTTTGCCTTCTGGTGGCAAAGAGCCGAGAGAGAAAACGTGCGGTTCATCCATATATCAATAATTGTGTGACCGATGTATGAGTTCAACATAATGAAAACTTTCTACGGAGTTATTCACTTACAACGTAAAAGAAGGGACGGGGTGGGGCGGGGAGGGGGGGGGGGGGTCCACCGCAATGCCGATATCAGTCTTGAAATAACAAAATCTTGAGAACATACCAATTTTCTGCCCTTTTTGGAATATAAGTAACAAAGGGGTTGTTCACCCCTGAAAGGGGGTTGTTCCGACGAAAAGCTCGGACCCGTATATCATAATTTTCCCTCCTCGTCAAAATAGTTTTTGTTGCATTCGAATCGGATGATTACTCTTCCCGTAAGATCGAAAATCTGATTTTCGAGGGGTGGCTCACCCCCCAGAACTGGACCCCCGCGCTGAACTTGACGCTTCTATCTGAGGGCTGATCATAACGACAATTTTAGAATTGGTTCGATTCAAATTGGTATTCGGCTTCTGGGTGAACCCGTGAAACTGACCCTTGACATAGCTGACTTCGAACTCCGATTTCACCCCTTAAACGCGAGTTACAGCAGCTAAAAAAAAATACGTTTCGCTTAATTTTCGATGTTCTATGACATACCAAAAGGAGAACAAAATCGGAGGGGGACACTTGAGTGACGTTCCTTGTTAGTGTTCTAGGCGCGCGGTACATAATACATATATTTGTACGAGTTGTACATGAAGGTGGCCGTTTGAAAAAAAAGGATGCTTCCACTCTAAAAATCCAGAGTTAAACTTGACAAAAAACAGATCCTGAAAACTGCAAACACCTATCATAGGTGTTAAGGAGTGCCGGCAGATCTTCATTTTTTCATTTCTTTTATTTTTTGCATGATCCAAATTGAGTTCATTTTTTGTAACTATTTTGATTTGATAATTTCGAATTCTTGGCGTTCTATGAATTTTTCATACAACTTCTAGGCTATATTTTTTTAACGCTACGTAAAACTTGTCATTCCGTCGTGAAAAATTGAAAAACCTTCAAGGGGTACAAAAAGAGCAAACAAATACATATAAATAAATGAATGAATAAATAAATAAAAATATGCCCCCCTTAACAGTGAGATAGCGGTTTCAAATTTCTAGAATCCGTTTTTTTTTTTTTAGATTTTTGAGTGGGAGCTTATCAAAGTATGAACATTCCTATAAAAACTCACGGGCTAAGTCCGAGAGGTCATGGGCGACAGGAAAATAACTCGTTGAAATAACGTACGTGTAAATAGTTCGTGAAATAACCTCTAAAAAATTGATTCGAAATGGAAAAATCAGTACGAAATAATAGAAATCATGTTGATATTAATTAAATAACGTGAATTAAAAAAAAAATTTTGAATAAATCCAATAATTAGCATTAGTTCGCTCAAAAAAGTAATGTCAGTCAAATATTGAGTTATTTCCCACTCGTCTATGCCATTGTTTACATTTATTTTTTGCATCACAAAAATGAATAAATTAAAAAATAATTCGCGGCGGATATTTCGGTATACTGTAAAAATTCTTTTGTTTTTCTGAATGTGGGTAAGGAAGTTGACTTTGATGTTACAACGGATTCACCCTGTAAAATTTTCGTCGCGAATTCTGGGACACGCTGTATATGGGGAATTCCAGCCCAACCTGGACAGCTTTTGACCCTCACCCCTCTCGATTAAAAAAAATTTTTTTTCTGATATTCGGTAGACTGAAAGGAGTGCTTGTGATTTATTTCAAATTTTTATCTCAATCCGTTTTCGATTTACATATTTTTAAAAATTCGCAATTCCCGATGATCGTCAAACGTTTAAACGTCTGTATCTCTGAATCTATCAGTCGGATTACAAAATGTGAGTATATGAAATTCATCGGAAAGAAGTGTACTTTTCGAAAAAAATATTTCTGGATAATTGTGCCTCGTCCTTCATAGTGAAATCTTCGTTTAAACATGAAAAATCGATTTTTCTCAAAGTATGACATAATTCAAAATTTTCAAAAAATTCTCAAAAATACTTTGTAACCGTCGAGTATCGCCGGGCGGCGTGTCAGGTGCGATCTCGACCCTAAGCTATACTAGTATTGCAATGGAATGGAGTTTCGATCTCGATGTAGCTTAGGCGATGGGTACGGTGGGTTGTGGTAATCGACCTAATTTGAATTAATTAGGATTTATGCGTGGGTTTTTAGAAATGAAACATATAATTAACACAAATAAATAATTCTTTTATTGAACACAGAACGATATTATTGCAAAGGGATAAACATACGTGACAAATAATATAAACTGGAATAGAATATAAAATACGGATAAACAGGAATAGAATAGAATACGGATATGAGAATATAGTAGAATATGAATACTAGAATACAGGTAGGAAGGGCGGATATCGGTACAATCCGGCAGGCTCAAATCGCCTCGGTATCGGGAAAATCGGTTGGCTCAGTTCGCCTCGGTAACTAGAGATACATCGGCTCAGGACGCCTCGGTATCGGGGAAATTGGTAGGCTCAGTTCGCCTCGGGAGCTAGAGATACTTTGGCTCAGAACGCCTCGGTATCGGGGAAATCGCTAGGCTCAGTTCGCCTCGGGAGCTAGAGATACATCGGCTCAGAACGCCTCGGTATCGGGGAAATCGGTAGGCTCAGTTCGCCTCGGTATCGGGGAAAATCGGCTTGCTCATATCGCGTCAGATTCGGGCTGGGACATAGGTATTGCTCATTTCGCACGCCTCAATTCGGCAGGTACGTCTGTCCGGTCGCTCGTCTGGGAGCCGACTGACTATTAGGGGGCTAATGCACTCCTATTTATGTCAGTGGGGGAGGAGGGGATACGGTCAGCTCAAATCGCTTCGGTATCAGGGGAATCGACTTGCTCAGATCGCATCAGATTCGGGCTAGGACAAAGGTGATGCTCATTTCGCACGCCTCAATTCGGCAGGCACATCTGTCCAGTAGCTCGTCTGGGAGTCGACTGACCATTAGGGGCCAATGCACTCCTATTTATGTCAGTAGGGGAGGAGGGGATACGCTCGGCTCAGATCGCTTCGGTATCGGGACGGTCGGTCGGCTCAATTCGCCTTCGTAGCTAGCTATGGCAGGTGTGTTCCTCAATACGGGTACCTCAGTGCGGTGACACGTCTGCTCGGTCGCTTGGCTGCGGATCGACTGTTTTTTAGGGGCGCGGCGTCACCGTATTTATAGTCGAGCGGCGCCGATTGCCGCTTGGGCCTACGGCGCGTAGGGAGGAATGTGACGTAGGCTGGATGGACGAGTCTATTCTGGGTAGAGGTACGGTCGGAAGAACCGAGCGTTACAACGCTCGGTTACAACTTCGAGAAAAGACGAAATTTTTGAGCTTTGGCTGATCGTGGGCCTCGGCTGCTTTCTATTTTTAACAGAATTTTAATCGAAATTTTAATTGAATTAATTAAAATTCTATTGAAAATTGAAAAACAAATTTAATTAAATCAATCAAAGTCCTGTTGAAACTTGATTTCTCAATTTTGTCTCAATTTTCAACAGAATTTCAAAATAAACTTTAAATTGAATCAATTAAAATTCTATTAAAAATTTGAGAAAAAATTCTAAATAATCGATTTGAATTCTGTTAAAAATAGAAAGCAGCCGAGGCCCACGATCAGCCATAGCTCAAAAATTTTGTCTTTTCTCGAAGTATTTTTGAGAATTTTTTGAAAATTTTGAATTATGTCATACTTTGAGAAAAATCGATTTTTCATGTTTAAACGAAGATTTCACTATGAAGGACGAGGCACAATTATCCAGAAATATTTTTTTCGAAAAGTACACTTCTTTCCGATGAATTTCATATACTCACATTTTGTAATCCGACTGATAGATTCAGAGATACAGACGTTTAAACGTTTGACGATCATCGGGAATTGCGAATTTTCGAAAATATGTAAATCGAAAACGGATTGAGATAAAAATTTGAAATAAATCACAAGCACTCCTTCCAGTCTACCGAATATCAGAAAAATTTTTTTTTTTAAATCGAGAGGGGTGAGGGTCAAAAGCTGTCCAGGTTGGGCTGGAATTCCCCATATACAGATAGCGTAATTGCACATATATATATGTCAACACTACATCATACAGGGTGGCCACTTAATTTTGACTTTAAAATTTACAGACTTTTCACTGTTTCCTGGACATCTCAACGTTTTCGCGGTTTTCTTGTGACCGTAGCCACCCTGCAATATCAAAATATAGACCTGCAATATAATATATAATACACTCACCTCCAAGTAAACCGACGACAGCCGTGCACTTCACAGATCCGCAGTCAATTTGATATTCTTTACCAACAGCTTCATGAGTATCTCTGAAATGTCGTACACGTGATATAGGAACGATCTCTTGCGAACGATGCTTTGTGCCGCGGTTGAGACACGGGCCTTTGTACTTCACGTAGGCAAATTGTGCAGGCTGCATTGCGCCTGTAGCTGCACACATACACGTAATTGGCTTCTGTTTTTTCTTCTGTATGCGTATACTATATAGCACTGACGCGTATAACAATGTACTTATTGCACTGATGTCTGATTATAACAATATACTTATTGCACTTGTCCTGTGTTATACGAGTTGCCGGACGAGCGGTTCGAGCACGTTTGCGACGCGAGCACGTTTGCGAGAAAAGATGGCGTCGTCGGCCATGATGCTAGGTCACGAGCTAGATTTGGCGATTAATCGAACGTGCGGGCGGCAAAATTTGAACTCGTATAAATCGCGTCGACCCGTTGTCGTTACGTCACTGTACTGATTTTCAAACTGTCTTCGCGATACAATTATTTACACTCCCCACGATCAATCACAACAGACTTCGGCTGAATATATGCATAAAAAATTATGTAATCGATATCGATGAACTGAACACGAAGCGAATAATAACTCGACTGAGAGATTAAATGATGAACAAAATAATAATAAACGGTGATTAACGAAAATATCACATAATAGTACGTAATTAGGGTTATATTGATAGGAAATTAATAAAAATTAAATCGGCATGATAAATATATGGTATACTTGGAATTGGCAATCCCGAACACGTAACAGTTGTTGTAATGTTTAATTGTTTATTTTTAATTTATGATTGTTTTTTTTTTTTTTTTTTTATTTTTTCCTTTTTTTTTTATTTATTTTTTTCCTTTTTTTTTATTTATTTTTTTCCTTTTTTTTTATTTATTTTTTTCCTTTTTTTTTATTTATTTTTTTCCTTTTTTTTTTTATTTTATTTTATGATGTTGCCAAGTTACATTGCAACATAATTTAGGAGATGAAATATATATTTCAGTTTTGTTTCGTATTAATATATTAAAGTGTCATCGACCGCTCACCTTGCAATATGGTCCCTTCGGAATTATATTTCGTATTCGTCTTCTTCCAGCGGACGTACTTTTTCACACAGATGTCGGTTGTTGGGATCGACCAGCGGACCGACCGCGACCAGCCATCTTCTTCTTATTTCGTCCCAAAACCAGACTTCCTTTTCGGAAATCACCCAACCGTTCTCTATATGAGCGGGTCCATGTCATTTCACTCGGAAAAAAACACTCAAATCGCGGATCTGTGCGCCCTTCGAGGAATCTTTAGTACTATAGAAAAAAAAAAATAGAAGTTCACGGATTTCGAAAAATTTTCAAAAATGGCGGAGTTACGGGTGTTTGAATTTTTTTGCACTGCTTGGTTCGAAAATTCATATCTCCGAAACCATTAATCGCAGCTAAATGATCTTTGACTCATTTCATTCACAAAGGAAAGAGCTACTGTTGAAAAAATATGTTTGGGAAAAAAATGAATTTCTTCAAGTTTTTTTCGTCATTTTTTTCCGAAATTCGGCCGCCATTCCCAAAGGGTACGGTAAATTTCATGGAGACCATTTTTTTAGATAGCTGGATCCTTCCCCTTCAAATTCGTAAAAAAAAATTTATGGAGACCATACTAGGTCCGGAGAAAAAAATTAAAACGTCCGGACGTGCGTCGCCGCGCGTGCCGTTCCACGGTGGCGCTGCTCCGTTAGGCTCGCTGTTTCACGTAGCCGTTGAATTTCATTCAATGTTTCGCTATTTTCTAGGGCTATCCTCTCTTGGAAAATAGTTATTCAACTACTTTAGACTTCCAGAATACGTCTACTGGTTATTTTCACTCGGAATTATACTTGTTCCGAAAATTCCAGCACGGTTATTGTTAAGTTGAACACACCTGTGAGGCTGTGCTGCAATCAACGTTCTGGTTCTATTGCAATAGGTTTGTGCAATTTAATGACTGTGGCTCTTTTGTGATTCTCTCGTAACTTTGCACAGAAGAGCTAGTAGTTATGCTCCGTGGAATGGAAATTATTGATTTCTGCAAAATTTCGGTGACTCTGAAAAGGGCCAATGTTTTGAGTGCAATTGCGCTCGATAGCGCTTATAGTTGGACACGCAAGTTGAATATTAATTTCTAACTTTTACATGATCAAAATTTTCTGATGCGGAAAATAATTTCGTTTTCATAAATCCATCAGAAATCGGAATGACTACATGTTATTCGAGAATGCCACGAACCATCAAAGCGTCATCGAATCGATTTTGTAAAAAAGCTTCTTCTGCTGTATGTTCTGCAGCAGGCAAAAGATATGCTCCTGAAATGAGAGCATGCCCGATTATACAAATTCAGCGGTGTTCAAATAGGATCTGAATTGCCACTCAATTGTAAACTCGCCAGACAGTTTCATCTACCCCATCGCATGGCCATTGACATGTGATGTAGCAAAAAAAATGCCACTCAGCTTGATATCCGAACGGTTCAAAATAATGCGTTATGTTAATGAAATTCTTTTCATTTTTATACTGGGAAGCTGCTCCATCTGAGAAAACTTCTTTTTTCATTGTAATTGAACCTTGAAACTTCTCCTTCATAAAGTCGATCAATTTTTTGTTTGTAATAAATCAACTGCGATCGTATTATGTTTCAGACACTATGGAATTATTACAAAACTAAAATGGTTCAATTCTCCCTCGCTGTGACTTTCATAATAAACTACGATTGGATGGATCTCTAGTTGAACCCTTGAGTGGAATCTTGTACAATAAACGTATGATTGTCAGCGAAATCGCACACGACTAGAAATTCACCAACTTTCATGGTTTTTTTTATCTCCTGCCAATAACTGATTTGCTGCTTTGCAATGAAATCATGTGCTGGAAATTCATAACCGTGCTGGAATTTTCGGAACAAGTATAATTTCAAGCGAAAATAACCAGTAGGCGTATTCTGGAAGTCTAAAGTAGTTGAATAACTATTTTCCAAGAGAGGATAGCCCTAGAAAATAGCGAAACATTGAATGAAATTCAACGGCCACGTGAAACAGCGAGCCTGCCGGAGCAGCGCCACCGTGGAACGGCACGCGCGGCGACGCACGTCCGGACGTTTTAATTTTTTTCTCCGGACCTAGTATGGTCTCCATAAATTTTTCTTTACGAATTTGAAGGGGAAGGATCCAGCTATCTAAAAAAAATGGTCTCCATGAAATTTACCGTACCCTTTGGGAATGGCGGCCGAATTTCGGAAAAAAATGACGAAAAAAACTTGAAAAAATTCATTTTTTTCTCAAACATATTTTTTTAACAGTAGCTCTTTCTTTTGTGAATGAAATGAGTCCAAGATCATTTAGCTGCGATTAATGGTTTCGGAGATATAAATTTTCGAACTAAGCAGTGCAAAAAAATTCAAACACCCGTAACTCCGCCATTTTTGAAAATTTTTCGAAATCCGTGAACTTCTATTTTTTTTTTTCTATAGTACTAAAGATTCCTCGAAGGGCGCAAAGATCCGCGATTTGAGTGTTTTTTTTTCGAGTGAGTTGACATGGACCCGCTCATATATGGGGTTGAATGCCCTATGTGCTTCCTTTCGTTCAATTCCTTCAATTTGCGTTGCAGCATATGATCACGCTGCCTCTGAGCGTACGTCAGGTCTTCTTCAATGTATAGCTGATACTTCTCTAGCAAGCAAGGTGCCATACTCAATAATTCTTCTTTAACGTGCTGATCGGGCAGCGCGACGATCATGTGCATCTTATCGCCTGCCGGAGAATGAGTTTTTTTCGGGCATATGTCGCTGTCTTTTATTTCGACGTCAACCATCTCTTGGATCACTTCTTTTGTCTTGCAGCTTGCCAACAGCAAACCGCCCGCTGCATCGAACCCCTTCAAGATAACGTTGTTCTTGCGGTCATCCCGCGTCCATAACTCTTCCAACCACCAAGACTGCGGGTTTAGACGTTGATCTTCAAGATTGATTATAGTTATCGGTAATGCAGAAGTCTCGGTTGACGCACTGCCGGCCGGTGCTTCTGGATGCACGACCCGATTGATTATTTCGTTACGCTCGACTTCGTTACGCTCGACTTCGTTTATACCCCGCTCGACTTCGTTTATGCCCCGCTGGACTTGGGGCTCTATGTGCTGCACATTATGAACTTCGTGATCCTCAAGACGATCGTCTTCGTTTTCAGAACCTGCAGACTCGCCGAGATAACACATTTCTGATAACTGTGTTTTAATGTACTCCACGTCTTCGGTTAATTAGTTCACGCGGTCGCCTAAGTCCTTCAAGTGATCACCAATACGAGCAAACATCAATTCATCGCGGTACGCCCGCGTGGCCGTCTGTGCTTCGATCTCTCTTATTTTAGCCCGTAAATCTGTCAGTCCAGCGCCGTGTTGGACTGAGATTTGTGACAATTGCTGCTGAAAGTCTGTCCGTAGTTGTTGTATCGCGTTAGCGAGCACCGTAGTATTCGCGGTTGCATTATTATTCACACGGCTGAGCCCGAGCAATGTGTTGACGTCGTTAATTGTGAGGGACGCTAAGTCGGCGGGTGGCAAATTCCAACGCGTGCCACGTGCCAGTTCATCGGCTAGCAACCGTTCGATATTATTCTGCATTATATACCGCGGCTTCAATCAATCCCGTACGCTATAACTCCGCTCCACTAATTCACACACTTCGAAAAGAACTCAATTGACAAAATTTACGCTAAATGAACCACAAGCACTTCGATTTTACAACAAAACTTCGCCCGCGACGTCGTGTACGCCCTTCTTTGCACAGCCTTCGGTTATTCCAATATGGATGGCGTAGACGAAGGCGGAAGCCAGCGCGGTGACAACGAGTCAATCACGAACTATAATCATGATAATTTGAAACACGCAATTACCTGATTGACAAAAGTCACATGTAACAATATCTAAAGAATATAATAACAGACGAGGATTAACTTCGTTTGTGCGTGCAATGTGAGTACGTATATCTACGCAGCAAGGTTAGTCATTATATAGTTAGCCACTCGAACTCCGCAGTCGCGTCGCTTGGCGGGTGTGACGCGCGACGCGGCCTTACTCTGGGTTTCCATGCGAGCGTTGCCCCGCGCGGCAAGACGCAACCAATCAGAGGTCCACCGCGACCTGCCGCGCGTCATGTCGCGTTAGCAGCCAATCACGGCGCTTCGTGAAAGTCGGCCGCAACAAGCGTAATTTCTAGCTAGGCATTCCGCCATATTGGCAGTTGACGAAGGAAGCTTGCGGGAGTTCGTGCATTGGTATATCCGCGGAGCTGCAAGATATTCTGAAAACGATCGAGCTATCATGTATACAGATTTTCGGTGAGTACGTATGTAATATATATCATACATACAATTGTAGTTGCGACGTATAAATTTGGAGGTTATATATTATATGTATGAGTCGAATAGCCTTACTGCAGATTTTGAGGTTAGGTTGTCAGTGATGTATATAAAGTAACTGCCTATACATTACGTAAAAATACAGTCTCGGTACACGCAGAATTATGTATACTTATGTTGGTTCGAGTTATTGTGTGTTTATACACAGAATATACGGGCAGATCTGCGACGCGATCATGATCAGACGGCCTCGCCACAGAACTTTCTACGATGCTGACGGACTCCGTATTTCATCTACGGAAACGATGCGGAGAAAAAGACGCTTTTTGGAGACAGCTCGTCGAGCAGGTTATTATATATATGTGCGGTTTATAAATACAAGTATATACGTAATTCCAAAAGCAAGAAATGTGAATTCATGTGTATAATGTGGTACGATTGACTTAAACAGCGGCGCATGGAACATTACATTTCAACGTACGTCAACCGAAGGGTCAAAAAACTTCAAGGATGGATGAAGCAGGCTGCAGCGCAGTAGGATTCCTGTCGTCGGACGACCAGGTGCCGTACGTCAACAACCGCGGTGAGTATATTGAGTACAGCTATCTGTCATTGTCGATTAATTATTGTTCAGACGTCGAGAGCGCCATGTGTCGTTCATAGCTGGTTGAAGTTTGGAACGTTCTTCGAACGGTTTTTTAAAATCGATTTTTATGCATGTTTCAATTTTTTTTATTTTGAAATACAAAAAGGCTCGTGTGTCTAAACAACTTTTTCACCCCCGAAGCACCCCTACAGTCAAAAGAATCAATGAAATGGCAAAATAGATAAGAAAATAAATTCCTAAGCCTGAACGGAGTGAATGTGCCCTCTAATATTGACAGGGTGGACTTCTGGGTCGAAGATTAGTTAGATGAAAAATGAGCAAAAATTAGAAAAAATGGCGCGGGTATATCCGGTACCAAAAACGTGAAATAAATGGGCAAATAAATTCCTACGCCCGAACGAAGTGAATGTGCCCTCTAATATTGACAGGGTGGACTTCTAGGTCGAAGATTAGTTCGATGAAAAATGAGCAAAAATTAAAAAAAATGGCACGGGTATATCCGGTACCAAAAACGTGAAATAAATGGGCAAATGAATTCCTACGCCCGAACGAAGTGAATGTGCCCTCTAATATTGACAGGGTGGACTTCTAGGTCGAAGATTAGTCCGATGAAAAATTAGCAAAAATTAGAAAAAATGGCGCGGGTATATCCGGTACCAAAAACGTGAAATAAATGGGCAAATAAATTCCTACGCCCGAACGAAGTGAATGTGCCCTCTAATATTGACAAGGTGGACTTCTAGGTCGAAGATTAGTTCGATGAAAAATGAGCAAAAATTAGAAAAAATGGCACGGGTATATCCGGTACCAAAAACGTGAAATAAATGGGCAAATAAATTCCTACGCCCGAACGAAGTGAATGTGCCCTATAATATTGACAGGGTGGACTCCTGGGTCGAAGATCAGTTCGATAAAAAATGAGCAAAAATTAGAAAAAATGGCGCGGGTATATCCGGTACCAAAAACGTGAAATAAATGGGCAAATAAATTCCTACGCCCGAACGGAGTGAATGTGCCCTCTGATATTGACAGGGTGGACTTCTGGGTCGAAGATTAGTTCGATGAAAAGTAGCAAAAATTAGAAAAAATGGCGCGGGTATATCCGGTACCAAAAACGTGAAATAAATGGGCAAATGAATTCCTACGCCCGAACGAAGTGAATGTGCCCTCTAATATTGACAGGGTGGACTTCTAGGTCGAAGATTAGTTCGATGAAAGATGAGCAAAAATTAGAAAAAATGGCACGGGTATATCCGGTACCAAAAACGTGAAATAAATGGGCAAATAAATTCCTACGCCCGAACGAAGTGAATGTGCCCTCTAACATTGACAGTGTGGACTTCTAGGTCAAAAATTAGTCCGATGACAAATTAGCAAAAATTAGAAAAATGGCGCGGGTATATCCGGTACCAAAAACGTGAAAGAAATGGGCAAATAAATTCCTACGCCCGAACGAAGTGAATGTGCCCTCTAACATTGACAGGGTGGACTTCTAGGTCGAAGATTAGTCCGATGAAAAATTAGCAAAAATTAGAAAAAATGGCGCGGGTATATCCGGTACCAAAAACGTGAAATAAATGGGCAAATAAATTCCTACGCCCGAACGAAGTGAATGTGCCCTCTAATATTGACAGGGTGGACTTCTAGGTCGAAGATTAGTTCGATAAAGAATGAGCGAAAATTAGAAAAAATGGCACGGGTATATCCGGTACCAAAAACGTGAAATAAATGGGCAAATAAATTCCTACGCCCGAACGAAGTGAATGTGCCCTATAATATTGACAGGGTAGACTCCTGGGTCGAAGATCAGTTCGATGAAAAATGAGCAAAAATTAGAAAAAATGGCACGGGTATATCCGGTACCAAAAACGTGAAATAAATGGGCAAATAAATTCCTACGCCCGAACGAAGTGAATGTGCCCTCTAATATTGACAGGGTGGACTTCGAGGTCGAAGATTAGTTCGATGAAAAATGAGCAAAAATTATAAAAAATGGCGCGGGTATATCCGGTACCAAAAACGTGAAATAAATGGGCAAATAAATTCCTACGCCCGAACGAAGTGAATGTGCCCTCTAACATTGACAGTGTGGACTTCTAGGTCGAAAATTAGTCCGATGACAAATTAGCAAAAATTAGAAAAAATGGCGCGGGTATATCCGGTACCAAAAACGTGAAAGAAATGGGCAAATAAATTCCTACGCCCGAACGAAGTGAATGTGCCCTCTAACATTGACAGGGTGGACTTCTAGGTCGAAGATTAGTCCGATGAAAAATTAGCAAAAATTAGAAAAAATGGCGCGGGTATATCCGGTACCAAAAACGTGAAATAAATGGGCAAATAAATTCCTACGCCCGAACGAAGTGAATGTGCCCTCTAATATTGACAAGGTGGACTTCTAGGTCGAAGATTAGTTCGATGAAAAATGAGCAAAAATTAGAAAAAATGGCACGGGTATATCCGGTACCAAAAACGTGAAATAAATGGGCAAATAAATTCCTACGCCCGAACGAAGTGAATGTGCCCTATAATATTGACAGGGTGGACTCCTGGGTCGAAGATCAGTTCGATAAAAAATGAGCAAAAATTAGAAAAAATGGCGCGGGTATATCCGGTACCAAAAACGTGAAATAAATGGGCAAATAAATTCCTACGCCCGAACGGAGTGAATGTGCCCTCTGATATTGACAGGGTGGACTTCTGGGTCGAAGATTAGTTCGATGAAAAGTAGCAAAAATTAGAAAAAATGGCGCGGGTATATCCGGTACCAAAAACGTGAAATAAATGGGCAAATGAATTCCTACGCCCGAACGAAGTGAATGTGCCCTCTAATATTGACAGGGTGGACTTCTGGGTCGAAGATTAGTTCGATGAAAAATTAGCAAAAATTAGAAAAAATGGCGCGGGTATATCCGGTACCAAAAACGTGAAATAAATGGGCAAATAAATTCCTACGCCCGAACGAAGTGAATGTGCCCTCTAACATTGACAGTGTGGACTTCTAGGTCGAAGATTAGTCCGATGAAAAATTAGCAAAAATTAGAAAAAATGGCGCGGGTATATCCGGTACCAAAAACGTGAAAGAAATGGGCAAATAAATTCCTACGCCCGAACGAAGTGAATGTGCCCTCTAACATTGACAGGGTGGACTTCTAGGTCGAAGATTAATCCGATGAAAAATTAGCAAAAATTAGAAAAAATGGCGCGGGTATATCCGGTACCAAAAACGTGAAATAAATGGGCAAATAAATTCCTACGCCCGAACGAAGTGAATGTGCCCTCTAATATTGACAGGGTGGACTTCTAGGTCGAAGATTAGTTCGATGAAAAATGAGCAAAAATTAGAAAAAATGGCACGGGTATATCCGGTACCAAAAACGTGAAATAAAAGGGCAAATAAATTCCTACGCCCGAACGGAGTGAATGTGCCCTCGAATATTGACAAGGTGGACTTCTAGGTCGAAGATTAGTCCGATGAAAAATTAGCAAAAATTAGAAAAAATGGCGCGGGTATATCCGGTACCAAAAACGTGAAAGAAATGGGCAAATAAATTCCTACGCCCGAACGAAGTGAATGTGCCCTCTAACATTGACAGGGTGGACTTCTAGGTCGAAGATCAGTCCGATGAAAAATGAGCAAAAATTAGAAAAAATGGCACGGGTATATCTGGTACCAAAAACGTGAAATAAATGGGCAAATAAATTCCTACGCCCGAACGAAGTGAATGTGCCCTATAATATTGACAGGGTGGACTCCTGGGTCGAAGATCAGTTCGATAAAAAATGAACAAAAATTAGAAAAAATGGCGCGGGTATATCCGGTACCAAAAACGTGAAATAAATGGGCAAATAAATTCCTACGCCCGAACGGAGTTAATGTGCCCTCTGATATTGACAGGGTGGACTTCTGGGTCGAAGATTAGTTCGATGAAAAATTAGAAAAAATTAGAAAAAATGGCGCGGGTATATCCGGTACCAAAAACGTGAAATAAATGGGCAAATAAATTCCTACGCCCGAACGAAGTGAATGTGCCCTCTAATATTGACAGGGTGGACTTCTAGGTCGAAGATTAGTTCGATGAAAAGTGAGCAAAAATTAGAAAAAATGGCACGGGTATATCCGGTACCAAAAACATGAAATAAAAGCGAAAATAAATTCCTACGACCGAACAGAGTGAATGTGACCTCTCATATCGATAGGGTGGACTTCCGGGTCAAAGACTAGTATGAACGAAAATTGGCAAAAATTAGAAAAAATCGCGCGGGTAAATCCGGTACCAAAAACATGCAATAAAAGTGAAAATAAATTCCTACGACCGAACGGAGTGAATGTGCCCTCTAATATCGATAGGGTGGACTCATGAGTCGCGGACCAGTCCAAAAACAAATCAGCGAAAATCATCAAACGAAAATACTAGTGCATCTTACACAGCTACACTTGTGAGGAGCAAACGTCAATTCCGCAGCATGCATTGGATATTCACTTTCTGTTCCTAGAAACACTCATTTTTAATGCTCAGTCGAAACACATCTTGTTGAGGAACCGAACCGTCCTGATCAGCCGTACGTCAGTATGATGAGATTTCTCCGTCTGGGAGTCCCACAACAAATATAGTGCGTGTACTCGTATACCCTGGCTTCTTGTTTGGAACGATTTCCGAGTTGATATCTCCTCCTGGGGATGATTCCATTCTCCTGAATTGTTACAACGCTACTGTAAAGATGCAAACTTTGCTATGGCAGAACGAAATTCAAATGGACTGTTTTCTCGACCCATCATTCAAATTCATCCCGCAACGTTCAACGATCCACATCAGTTTAATTCTCTTTCATTTCAATTCAATTTCAATTCAATTTATTTCATGTTACCGCATTAGGATTGAATTCGAACTATTTCAATTAATGTGAAACAGTTGAAGATTACATATTGTTAAAGTAATACTCTTGATCGCCGCACCTCCTGTCATGCCGTACTCACCTACGTGATATTCGAATGGTCGCCTTTTCTGTGGTGAATTCGTAGGATTACATACGGACATCGTCTCCGTACCCAAACAATTGTAGCCAGTGATTATATCAAACGTCGATTTTTTGTACTGAGCGCGAAAAATATATGGGAAATCTAAAGTTGTGACTGGAGTGCTATGAATATTCGACTGATACATCGAAAATCTCCTGAATGGATAATGCTTCCATCGGTATACTGTGATTGTGTAACAGAGATACTCTAGAAACGATGAGTTTTGAACTTCAGGGTTTTAGAAAACAACCGCGTGACTGGAGGCTTTGTCACGTGCTGAAATATGTTTGTGGGCATCGCCGTTATTACGGGTACATACGATGAAGCATAATTGGCCTCCGCTGATTAGACAACAGAACATCATCTGGATATTCTGAAATTATCTTCATCCCGCAACCATTCGATTTGGGATTGTCTGTCAAAAATGGCACCCCCTGGCGCAAGTGACCGGTATGAAGTGCCATACGAAAGTTCAATTCTGAAGGCCCGACGTCCTAAGTGATGACCGTTCTCCCACTTAAAATAAATATTCAAAATATATATCACCATCCGGCCGTACAAAAATGAAAAGAGACCTAGATTCCAGATATAAACTGAATGGTGCTACGAAAAGGAAATTGGTTTTCGACGTTCTACAGCCTGAAAAGTGTTCGTCATACGTGCCTTCAATGTGCATGGAAATATGAAATGTGACAGTTCGGTTGAAAAAATTCAGTGTTGCTACAGTTTAAATCTATATTTTGAATAGAACACGGACACCGCGTATATGAGCTCAATCCCTAACGGTAAAAATGTACGAATGATGCGTGAATGCAATAGCTAAGTCAATACAAGATGTATTTCTTATCAGACTGACGATTTTTCAGACCTTCGAGAATTTGACATAGCATCCGTTGCTCGGATTTAGAGCGCGTATATATCGATCAGTCTTGACAACTCGCATTTTCGACTGAATCTAGATTTTTAATACTATCGACATCAAATGAATTCAAATCTTTCTAAACAACGGTCGCAGGTGCTGGAATTCAAAAGCATCGTTTCACACTTGTTGTCAGCATATTTACCTGGCTGATCTTCAAGTCCGTACTAGATAAATTAGTCGTAGTCGGTAAATGTTCGGCGGAAACACATGTGATTATGAATATCTTCATACCTTCAAACCTGTTGATGTATAGTAATGTGATAATTGAAACTTAACGCCCTTTCCGGTGTGAAATATTCTATTATTTCATCTCCATTCGTGGAGAAAAGTTCTGTAGGGCTTGATTTCAACTGCCCGGACAGAGGTATACATATATAACGATGATTGACGGTAACTTGTTTTATGAGTATAGCAGATAAGGGGAACCATAAGTTCGGTTGTTATACTGCCGTACGTCAAAAGATCAACCAATCACTAATTAGCGTAATCTCGTTCGCACGTCTCAAGAGAATTGCATGATCTGACGCGCACGTGACATGTCTGATCACTAAGATGCAGGTTAGAGTACGGAAGGCTTTTCAACTAAATCTGGCGAGAAGAGTTGATTGTGCGAATGTAGCATTATCAACGAACAATCTGAGCTATGTAGACTCTAATCTTCAAACTTAACGATGACATGTCTAGTGTATCACTCTCCTACCCCACGGTGCAGTCAAATGTAAAATACTGAACGAATAGTATTTGCTATGCAATAATGCGGCGAGGGATGATTTGAGTTGCTGAAGAAAATTATTCAACACTTACATTTTTGATTAATTGTTCATGGACTTTATTTCTTGCTACAAGCATCACATAATGATACGAGTAGGTATCCGAAAACACTCCATAGCTTATAGGCTTGTGACAAAGAGTGGGTAGGGGATTGGATGGCGATCACACGTCTCAAGCTATATGCTACTGAGATTGGTGCGTCCTGTAGTTGGACGGAGGGGAAATACTCAAATGCCATCCACTAGAATTCACGAACGTTACTTGGGCAGAATAAGTCGCTTTGACTCGCAAATGAATTTCGTTACAGCTTTGATGACCACATTATGACGCTTGCACTGATGTTCGCGGAGCACATCGATAACACGATACAGATCTTTTCATTGAAGTTGCTCGTTCAGTCATAACAGTAATTCTGGGTGAATTTGCCGCAACACTCCCATTGAACAACAGCGATATTCCCTTTCAAGACTGATTGACGAATTTTGATTCATTTTTACAACTTCGCGTGAATATCCGGGCTCACTTTCTATCGTGCGAAAAATACTTATTCAAAAAACAGCAATGATGATGATATCCCCTTCGTGCAAAATCTCGGACGCACACTCATGAGCCATAGCTCATCTTGCAGTTGCGATACAGTGCTGTTCTATTGATCATATTGAACAGTAACTACGAATGATAGCAATAATACCCAGTCGCAAGACTAAAATCACGTGCTCAACGTGTAGTACGGAGAAACTATTGCGGAGATTCGACGCACTTTCTATCCAGATGATCCTACAGTTGAGCATACACGTTCATGTATACATGAATACATACTGTATACGGTTCATGATTTCAGATAATAAATAACACGATTGAATCATTTGTGTGTGCATATATTTTTTCCGTTAGAACCTCTCCCACGTGCATGCAGATGATTATGAATAATCATTATATAGGCAGTAAATATTGATAGAATAAGTTAGGCAGCGATGTCATTGATACTAGTTCAGAAGAAGCCTGACTCAAGAGAATTAAACTGATGTGGATCGTTGAACGTTGCGGGATGAATTTGAATGATGGGTCGAGAAAACAGTCCATTTGAATTTCGTTCTACCATAGAAAAGTTTGCATCTTTACAGTAGCGTTGTAACAATTCAGGAGAATGGAATCATCCCCAGGAGGAGATATCAACTCGGAAATCGTTCCAAACAAGAAGCCAGGGTATACGAGTACACGCACTATATTTGTTGTGGGACTCCCAGACGGAGAAATCTCATCATACTGACGTAAGGCTGATCAGGACGGTTCGGTTCCTCAACAAGATGTGTTTCGACTGAGCATTAAAAATGAGTGTTTCTAGGAACAGAAAGTGAATATCCAATGCATGCTGCGGAATTGACGTTTGCTCCTCACAAGTGTAGCTGTGTAAGATGCACTAGTATTTTCGTTTGATGATTTTCGCTGATTTGTTTTTGGACTGGTCCGCGACTCATGAGTCCACCCTATCGATATTAGAGGGCACATTCACTCCGTTCGGTCGTAGGAATTTATTTTCACTTTTATTGCATGTTTTTGGTACCGGATTTACCCGCGCGATTTTTTCTAATTTTTGCCAATTTTCGTTTATACTAGTCTTTGACCCAGAAGTCCACCCTATCGATATGAGAGGTCACATTCACTCTGTTCGGTCGTAGGAATTTATTTTCGCTTTTATTTCATGTTTTTGGTACCGGATGTACCCGCGCCATTTTTTCTAATTCTTGCCGATTTTGTTTTGAACTAGTCTCCGACTCAAAAGTCCACCCTATCGATATTAGAGGGCACATTCACTCCGTTCGGTCGTAGGAATTTATTTTCACTTTTATTTCGTGTTTTTGGTACCGGATGTACCCGCGCCATTTTCTTTAATTTTTGCCAATATTCGTTAATACTTGTTTTTGACCCAGAAGTCCACCCTATCGATATTAGAGGGCACATTCACTCCGTTCGGGCGTAGGAATTTATTTGCCCATTTATTTCACGTTTTTGGTACCGGATATACCCGCGCCATTTTTTCTAATTTTTGCTAATTTTTCATCGGACTAATCTTCGACCTAGAAGTCCACCCTGTCAATGTTAGAGGGCACATTCACTTCGTTCGGGCGTAGGAATTTATTTGCCTATTTCTTTCACGTTTTTGGTACCGGATATACCCGCGCCATTTTTTCTGATTTTTGCTTATTTTTCATCGAACTAATCTTCGACCTAGGAGTCCACCCTGTCAATATTATAGGGCACATTCACTTCGTTCGGGCGTAGGAATTTATTTGCCCATTTCTTTCACGTTTTTGGTACCGGATATACCCGCGCCATTTTTTCTAATGTTTGCTAATTTTTCATCGGACTAATCTTCGTCCTAGAAGTCCACACTGTCAATGTTAGAGGGCACATTCACTTCGTTCGGGCGTAGGAATTTATTTGCCCATTTATTTCACGTTTTTGGTACCGGATATACCCGCGCCATTTTTTCTAATTTTTGCTCATTTTTTATCGAACTAATCTTCGACCTCGAAGTCCACCCTGTCAATATTAGAGGGCACATTCACTTCGTTCGGGCGTAGGAATTTATTTGCCCATTTCTTTCACGTTTTTGGTACCGGATATACCCGCGCCATTTTTTCTAATGTTTGCTAATTTTTCATCGGACTAATCTTCGTCCTAGAAGTCCACACTGTCAATGTTAGAGGGCACATTCACTCCGTTCGGGCGTAGGAATTTATTTGCCCATTTATTTCACGTTTTTGGTACCGGATATACCCGCGCCATTTTTTCTAATTTTTGCTAATTTTTCATCGGACTAATCTTCGACCTAGAAGTCCACCCTGTCAATGTTAGAGGGCACATTCACTTCGTTCGGGCGTAGGAATTTATTTGCCCATTTCTTTCACGTTTTTGGTACCGGATATACCCGCGCCATTTTTTCTAATTTTTGCTAATTTTTCATCGAACTAATCTTCGACCTAGGAGTCCACCCTGTCAATATTATAGGGCACATTCACTTCGTTCGGGCGTAGGAATTTATTTGCCCATTTCTTTCACGTTTTTGGTACCGGATATACCCGCGCCATTTTTTCTAATGTTTGCTAATTTTTCATCGGACTAATCTTCGACCTCGAAGTCCACCCTGTCAATATTAGAGGGCACATTCACTTCGTTCGGGCGTAGGAATTTATTTGCCCATTTATTTCATGTTTTTGGTACCGGATGTACCCGCGCCATTTTTTCTAATTCTTGCCGATTTTGTTTTGAACTAGTCTCCGACTCAAAAGTCCACCCTATCGATATTAGAGGGCACATTCACTCCGTTCGGTCGTAGGAATTTATTTTCACTTTTATTTCGTGTTTTTGGTACCGGATGTACCCGCGCCATTTTCTCTAATTTTTGCCAATATTCGTTAATACTTGTTTTTGACCCAGAAGTCCACCCTATCGATATTAGAGGGCACATTCACTCCGTTCGGGCGTAGGAATTTATTTGCCCATTTATTTCACGTTTTTGGTACCGGATATACCCGCGCCATTTTTTCTAATTTTTGCTAATTTTTCATCGGACTAATCTTCGACCTAGAAGTCCACCCTGTCAATGTTAGAGGGCACATTCACTTCGTTCGGGCATAGGAATTTATTTGCCCGTTTCTTTCACGTTTTTGGTACCGGATATACCCGCGCCATTTTTTCTAATTTTTGCTAATTTTTCATCGAACTAATCTTCGACCCAGAAGTCCACCCTGTCAATATTCGAGGGCACATTCACTCCGTTCGGGCGTAGGAATTTATTTGCCCATTTATTTCACGTTTTTGGTACCGGATATACCCGTGCCATTTTTTCTAATTTTTGCTCATTTTTCATCGAACTAATCTTCGACCTAGAAGTCCACCCTGTCAATATCAGAGGGCACATTCACTTCGTTCGGGCGTAGGAATTTATTTGCTCATTTATTTCACGTTTTTGGTACCGGATATACCCGCGCCATTTTTTCTAATTTTTGCTAATTTTTCATCGAACTAATTTTCGACCCAGGAGTCCACCCTGTCAATATTAGAGGGCACATTCACTTCGTTCGGGCGTAGGAATTTATTTGCCCATTTCTTTCACGTTTTTGGTACCGGATATACCCGCGCCATTTTTTCTCATTATTGCTCATTTTTTATCGAACTAATCTTCGACCTCGAAGTCCACCCTGTTAATATTAGAGGGCATATTCACTTCGTTCGGGCGTAGGAATTTATTTGCCCATTTATTTCACGTTTTTGGTACCGGATATACCCGCGCCATTTTTTCTTATTTTTGCTAATTTTTCATCGAACCAATCTTTGACCCAGAAGTCCACCCTGTCAATATTAGAGGGCACATCCACTCCGTTCAGGCTTAGGAATTTATTTTCGTATCTATTTTGCCATTTCATTGATTCTTTTGACTGTAGGGGTGCTTCGGGGGTGAAAAAGTTGTTCAGACACACGAGCCTTCTTGTATTCCAAAATAAAAAAATTGAAACATGCATAAAAATCGATTTTAAAAAACCGTTCGAAGAACGTTCCAAACTTCAACCAGCTCCTCAATCTCGATTACGAAGCTGTTAAATTGTTCAAATGTAAACAATGCATTGCCAACGACTCGCTTCAAATGATGCTTGAACGATTTTACTGCTGATTCCCAAATTCCTCCGAAATGCGGTGAGAGTGGCGGTATGAATTTCCATTCGATGCCTTTTTCCGTAAGGCAATTGTTGATTTGGTCGGTAAAATCGTCTGTTTCGAATGAAGAGTATAGTTCCTGTAACTCATTCTTGGCCCCCTTGAAGTTGGATCCGTTGTCTGAGTATATTGAGGCGCATCGGCCTCTTCGGCTGATGAAACGATTTAATGCTGCCAGGAATCCTGCTGTAGTCATATCGCTAACGACTTCGAGGTGTACCGCCTTGACTGACAGGCATGTGAAGACAGCCACATACACCTTAACTCGGTTTCGGTTTCTCAATTTCTTTTCTTTAACATAGAATGGGCCGCAATAATCGATTCCAGTGTTGAGAAAAGGTCGGGTTGCTGTAACTCGTTCCTTTGGCAGGTTGGCCATGACGTAGTTCGGAAAGTCCGGATTGACCCGGAAGCAGGTAGTGCACTGCCGGATTATCTTCCTGACCTGGTTGCGGCCATCAATGGGCCAGTATCTCATTCTCAGACCGTACAGGGTTGCTTGTACACCTGCGTGAAGATTCGTTCGATGTTCGTTACGGATGATTAAATCGGTGACGTGATGTCCCTTTGGGAGAAGCATCGGGTGCCGTTCATCGTGACCGATGTCGGCTTGTTGAATTCGTCCACCGACTCGAAGAATGCCGTTGCCGTCGAGAAATGGATTAAGAGTTAAAAGACGACTCTTATTTGGCAAACTCCTTCCCGTAAGGCAGGCTGTGATCTCCTCAGGAAATGCTGTTGCCTGTGTGAGTTTGATGATGCGCTGGTTCGATCGGTCTAATTCAGCGACGGTTAAATTGCGTTCGTGTGAACGATATTTGAAACGTAAGCAGTACGCTATGATTCTACGTAGCTTTGTGATTGACGAATATTTCTCTAGTAACTTGAATTCGTTATCGCTGGAAGTTTGGAGACACGTGGTTTGGCGCTCTTCTGTGTCCTCCTTGGGCGTTGTAATAGTAAGGCTTGGCCAGGCTTCTTCTTGTTGTTTGAGCCACGATGGACCTTGCTTCCAGATTTCGTTGGCCACGAACTTCTTGGGCGTTTCACCTCGCGTCAAGAGATCAGCCGGATTGTCGTATGTTGGAACATATAATCCAGTCTGTTATATTGGTTTTTCTTTGGATTTCCATCACCCGATTAGCCGTAAAGACCTTCAATGACTGGGGTGTGGTTTTGTTTATCCAGTGAAGCACAATTCGAGAGTCACACCAGAAGACTGCCTTGTCGATAGGAATCTGAATCGCGTTGATGATAGTTTCGTATAGAGTTGCGAGCAAGACGGCTCCGCATAATTCCAATCGATCAATGGTTAATGGTGGGCTCCCTTTCTTTCTCATTGAATCTTGTTTACTGATTGGTGCTACCCGTGACTTTGAGCACAGAAGTCGTATGTGAGGGTCTCCATTCTCGTCGGCTGATCTAATATAAATGCAGGCTCCGTAAGCCTTTAAACTTGCGTCGCAAAATCCGTGGAGTTGGATCTTGTTGCTAGGATGTAGTACAATCTTTCGATTGAATGTCATTCCGTTGAGCAGTGGCAACTGCGATGTGTACTTACACCATTCGGTATGTATGGATTGCGGAACGGATTCGTCCCAGGTTAGGTTCGCCTTCCAGAGTTTTTGAATTAGGAGTTTCGCCGTAACAATGATTGGCTGAAGCAGGCCTAATGGATCGAAGATTCTAGCGATTTCGGAAAACATTACTCGTTTGGTCGAGCTCGTGCCTGCTTCTATTGGCTGAACGGTGTACACGATGGTGTCTGACGAAGAATTCCAATAGACTCCAAGAGTTTTTAGGGTTGAATCTTCGCTCCCCTGGAGCTGTAGGTTAACGTGATTGTTTGCCAGACCGTGCAATAATTTTGGTGAATTAGACGCGCATTGTCGCAGATTGAATCCTCCCGTCTTCAATAGTTCGATGAGTTCGTCCCGTAAGCGAATCCCATCATCGATTGTATCAGTGCCTGTTAACGCATCATCTACGTATAGATCTCTTTTTAAGACCTCTGCTGCTCGGGGAAATCGGTGTCCCTCGTCCTCAGCCAGTTTGTGAAGACATCTAGTAGCCAGGTATGGTGCAGGTGCTAATCCAAAGGTAACTGTGTTTAATTCGTAAGTAGTAGGTATGAATGACCCTTCGTCATACCACAGAATCCTTTGGTATTTGCGATCTTCTTCCCGGACTAGTATTTGCCTGTACATTTTTTCAATATCTCCTGTCAGAACATATTGATGCACTCGAAATCGGAGTAAGAGTGTGAATATGTCATCTTGGATAGTGGGGCCCACCATTAGTGCATCGTTCAATGAGATGCCTGTGTTTGAATGGGCTGACCCATCAAATACTACTCTGAGTTTGGTTGTAAGGCTGCTTGCCTTCATGACGGCATGGTGCGGTAAATAGAATCCTTCGTGCAGGCTTCCGTTTGCCTTTCGAAGGTGTCCTAGTTCCTTGTATTCGTTTATGACGTCCGTGTACTGTCTTTTTAATTCTGGATCCCTCCTGAATCTCCGTTGGAGTGAGTCTAATCGTTTGAGCGCTAACTGTCGCGATTCCCCTAGTTGATTCCGCTTATCATTGAATGGCAGAGCGACGACATACCGTCCTTCGTCGTCTCGTGTCACGTGATTCAAGAAATGATTCTCGCAATTTATTTCTTGCATTGATTGAAGATTATTACTTGAGTGTTCTTCGATTTTCCAAAAAAGGGTCATGTCCTTTTCCAGGTTTGTCAAATGACAGGCTGTTTCCTTACTATCCTGGCGTTGATCTGAATGTTGTTTACGACCTTTGGATACCTGGGCGTTGCCTCCAATTACCCATCCGACTAGGGTCTTCTGCAGGTATAATTCTGGGTCGTTTTCCATTGAAAGTTTGATTTGTCCAACGCACAACAGAGATAATGCCGTACCTGTGCCAATCAACATCTCGACTGGCGCAGGCTTATGAAACTCCGGATCAGCCAAAGTTATGTTTGACGGTATGTTTATCGATCTCCGATCGATCTGGACGCTAGGAACTTGATTAGAAATTTGCGGTACCGTCAAGAACGTTAAAGTTTTTCGATAGTTGTTGCATCTGGATTGGATTGTCACCGTCACATACCCGTTCGAGGTTGTTGTCGCATTGTTTAGGGCTCTAATGGTAATGGGTTGTTTGATTGTGGCTAGACCTAGCCTAGTGGCGAGTTCTATCGTTATAAAATTGTCCATAGAGCAGGTATCGATGAGCGTGCGGCAGGGGATTAAGTTCTCGTGAGTGTCTCTTGCGTTAATTGTTGCGGTGACTAACAGCGAACTAGTTTGTGTGTTAACTGTGAATGTTTGGCTGACGGACGGCTGCACTGCGATGGGTTCCCGAGCTAGTCATGATCCTGGTTGCGGGGATCCACTTGACTGATTCAAGTGTAATAGAGTATGGTGCAGTTTTTTGCAAATTCTACACCGTTTTTCAGACTTGCATGCCTTTGTTTTATGGTTTGATCTGAAACAGTTCAGACATAGTTCTGCGTTTTGAACGGCTTTGATTCGCTCTTCTACCGAGAGCTCCTTGAGTTTTGGACAAAATGCCGTGAAATGTGATTCCTTGCACACCTCGCATTCAGATTGTTGGTTTGAATTGGTTGTGGCCGAGTTGGCAGTCAGGTAGGTTTGTCGTTGCCCGTTACGGGACGTACCTGCCCGTTTGTCTTGTTTTGACTTCTTTTTGGGGTCTGAGGTTTGTGTGGTCGAAGTCTTTGTGTCAGAGCAATTTGCACGTTTTGCTAAGAAGTTTAGCAGTGATGAATATGCAGGCATTTTGTTGTCTGCGAGGGTCAGTTCCCATTGATACGCTGTACCCTTTCCGATTTTCGATAGTAGAAGGCTGATTATGCAGGTGTCCCAGCCACTCACCGTTTGCCCTAGATTCGTCAGTGAACGGAGTTGTTGCCGAAAGACATCGACGAGTTCGTCCAGAGCTTCTGCGGTGTCCCTTTGCAGGGCGGGATAGTCGAGGAGAATGGCCCAGTGGCGTAGGATGGCCTTTCTATCGTTATCATATTTTGCGGTTAAGAGATCCCATGCATCTGTATAGCTGCTGTCCGTTGTTTCCAGCGCTTCTATTGTTCGAGCTGCCTTTCCCGACAAGGCTGATTGGAGGTATTCCAACTTGTCTGAAGCTGACAGTCCGGCATTTTTGTCGATCATTGAACTAAATCGCGATTTAAATGTGGCCCAATTCTCGATTTGACCATCGAATTTCGGGGGGACGAGATCAGGTAGTTTGCGCGTAGGTAAGCTTGGTGGAACAGTTACGGTTATAGGTGAGTTCACGGACGGTTCATTGTTCTCGCTTGAAATACCCGACGGGGGGGCTGATTCCCGAAGAAGTTTCCGGGCCTTGGCTACTCCATCGTGATAACTATCTTAGATTTCGAATCTCTTTTCTTCGTGATTCTTGTCTGGTTCTTCCTCTTCGAGGGTTCTTTGCACGTCTTTAAATTCTCGAAAATACTCGTTGATTGATTCGATGCGTGTTTGAATGCGATCGTAGTCTGGTTCAGGCTCTTGATGTGTTAAAAATGTTCGAAATTGGGTGAATTGAGCCTTGATTGTTTTGCGCCGCATCAAGCAGCTGGCGATTGTGCGTGCGAGTTCTTCTCCGGACATTGTTGAATGGAAAGAACTATTTGAGGAGTGATTCGAGGATTCCAGTGTTTAGGGTTTGGGAAGACGAGATGGCGCAAAATTATTGGTTACTAAAATAACAAGCTTACCTTGTTGATGATTGGTTGCTCGCTCTCGTCCAAGATTCCGTCGAACTTCGTTTGATGACTGGATTGTGCAGCGTATTGCACTGGATTTGTTTGTATAGCGTAAGGCTAATTGATTTGTTAAATGATTTTAATGTTCGTGTGGCACAATGCCGAATAATTCGTTTAGTGTTCTGTTTTTTGTGGCACACTGCCGATTGATTTGTTTGGCGGAATGCCGATTGTTTTTACGGCGCAATGCTGTTTGATTAGGTTGGCGTAATGCCGATTATTTTGTACAGCGCAATGCTGTTTGATTAGTTGGCGTAATGCCGATTATTTTGTACAGCGCAATGCTGTTTGATTAGTTGATTAGTTTCAGTTTCTGCAGCGTATTGCAGGAGTCTGTCCACTCAAACACAAGGATAACCTTTCCGAAACACTTCGTATAATGATACTGACGTTATTCATAAGTCGCTTAATCCGGCTCGAAGGACCATAATGTGCCGTTGCAAATACGGACACTACGCGATTGGAATGAAAGCTTAGCGTTCCGTACGGTCACACGCCGACACCGTCTTTATGTGACTAGTTGAAAAAGGTTCAGATTAGTTCAGAGGTAGGTGAGATTGATGAATGTCGTTGCCGATGTTTCAAATATTAAATAAACTTGATATATTTTAATAACACTTAATATTAGAAATACAAATTGGCTTGAAGTTATATGTTTAGTAGGATTAGCGACAATACTTAGAGTTATGAGTCTTTGGATGTGAATATTTTCTAAGTTATTTAATTATGAGATTAATGTTTCGGAATAGATTTGATTCTAAGTTCAAGAGTTTAGGTTTAGGATGAGGTTGGATTGATTAGATGTTTAAGTTTCAAAAGTAAGAACAGGACTGACTTGAAGATGGTCGGATAGTCTAATTGTTGGTTCGTATGGGAGTGTACGATGGACGTTGAGTAAGGGTAGGAGATTGTTGCATGGTAGTGATTGGTTGGGTTAACAGAATAGACCATTTGTTTCAAGGTCAGGATTGGGTGAGAATTGGAGGGTAGGAATGCAAATTTTAGGAGTAGGAGGTTTGGGGGGTTGGCGTTAATATTGTTTAAACTTTTGGTTTCTTGGAAGGGACTCGTATAGAGATATTTTCAGGTATGGAGAAAGAACGTGATGAACAATAGGGCGAAGATTTTTAGGGTAATAAAAGAAAGGTCATAAATTGACTCCGAAGTTAAAGTAAAAATTTCACATTTGGTCGCCAAATGTTGGTCGAAACCCTTAAAGCAATTCTGAGGAAAGGACCGCTTTCTATTTAGTTTCATGATCAACGACCGGCCCTTTGTTTGACTCAAGCTACTTACATGGCTATTTGGCATATAGGTATGCACATAGAAACTTACATATCTAATTATAAGCTTAAACAATGACAAACGTAGCTATAATCGATTAAAGCGTGGCATGACACGCAACAACACCAAAGAGCCACCACCAGGATTCATGAACGCTTATATGAAGCACTTTGTCGATCAGTGTTCAGATTTGACTAACAATGGTCTTGAAATTGCAGACGAAAATGGAGTGCCTGTAAAATTGACAATAGTTCCTCTATGTTGTCCAGTTGATTCTGTAGCACGACCACTTCTACAGAATCGTCTCCAATACAGTGGCTACTACGGATGTAGCTACTGCTACGAACGTGGCGTACATGATCATGGTGCAATGCGGTATCCTGTACGAGCGGAAGATGCTGCTCTCAGGACTGATGAATCCCACAGACAGGATTATAATCAGCAAATATCTACGCAGCAGCCAACCGTACGTGAAGTAAAAGGTTTTTCAGTGTTACTTACATTGTTGGGGTTTGATATTGTCTGGGGATTCCCTGTTGACTATCTTCACGCCGAACTGCTGGGTGTTGTGAAATATATGTGGAATACATGGACAGAAATGAAAGTTATATCAGCGAATGGCATTAAGGAATTGAACGAAAGACTTTTGAAGATGACTCCACCACATGAAATTCATCGGCTTCCAAGATCCATGAAGGTAAAAGCAAAGTGGAAGGCCTCGGAGTGGCGGTCATGGCTGTTGTTTTACTCTTTGGTATGCTTAGAGGATTTAATTCCAACAAAAGCCTTCGAACATTATGCGTTACTTGTGGACAGCGTCTTTATACTCTTGCAAGACACTATAAGTGAAGCAGAAATTAGAATTTCCGAAGAAAAGCTGCTCATTTTTGTGAGTCAATGCCAAGACATGTATGGTACTAAGGTCCTAACTTTTAATGTGCATAGTCTATTGCACTTGGTGCATTCAGTGCGTACAGCAGGACCATTATGGGCCACCTCAACGTTTCCTTTCGAAAGTGCAATTTTCTATTTGAAACGTGCGGTAACTGGACCAAAAGGATTGTACGACCAAATTGCGAAGCGAACAATACAGAGGCTAACGTTTGATTCCACTTGCAGAAGACTCGCGTCATCCGATACCTGTTTGCATTTTTGTAAAAATCTGTTTGCTCATCCGAACTGCAAAGACATTGTCAGAACAAGTGAAGAAACCATCCTTCTCGGACCTCTCGGAGTAACTGATGACGGCACACAGTTATTCAACCGATGCATATACAAGTCATCAGTATTTCATAGCACAAAATATTTGCGTTCTTCGAAAACTAACGACACTGTAGTGCAATTAGTATCTGAAGAGATCGGTCATATTGAGATCTTCAGATTAGACAATCAAGAGACGTACGTGGAGATAGGCTTATTCACGGTGCTTCCTAACCAGCCTCTTGGTGTTAGTCACATCAAGAAGGTAATTCCCAAAAATACAGTCATAAAGGTACCCATTCAATTGATTCGTGGAAAAATGGTTTATATGAATGCTAATAATTGTACGTACGTAGCTAAGTTGCCTAACACTATTGAAATCCAATGACTGAAATATAAATATATTTCATAGATAAATGACTTCATAGCGTAATATGTGACTTCTACGAGAGCCGACGAGACCGTGACCTAGAATAAGCTCACATATATACGGTATGATTGTGAATGAATAAAACTTTTTTATCAGGATATAATTTTTGGCGAGACAAACGGAAACTGAGGTACAATTATTTTGAATCTCGCTATCTGTGGTAATTTATGGACAATTATATTGTGTGGTATAAATGCGAGCATGCACGAATACGGATGAAGTTTACGTTGGAAATATATGAGACTGAGAATTCACAGCATGAATAAAGATTTGTTCACCACATCATGAATACTTCAATAAATTATTGTTTTGAAATCCCTAATACTTTCAACGTATTGCTTTTCATTTAGAAATATATGTAATAATCCTATCATAATTATATTCTTATTATATTATATTTCTCTCGGAGGCCAATAATGAACTACGGCTTTGAAGATTAAAATTCATCGATGGAAGGGGTTTAATAGGTACATAGAATTCGATAATGATTATTAGACAATATTATACATCCTTAAAATTAGAACTGCAACAGCTTATATGCAGTTACAATTTCATACACGTGTATAAATACTACTATGTGGGCATTCAGGATTCGACCATATTATATGAACTATCAGAGGATCGTTGTCAAACAAGTAACGAGTGTCCTAATCAATATCGATCATCATCTATGAGTAACAATATAAACAAAAACTTCAATATAAATCGACATTCATATTGAAGCGAGCGAATTGTAGACGATAGAGAAAAGATACAGGCCTGATAAACGTCAATTATCACAGTCCAACGCAAGGGAGAGAATATTTAGGTGGATCGACGTGGAGTAAATTTGTACGTAGAGTACTATTAGATAGAAAGGAAAGGATTGAAATGGATACAATCTTAACTCGGAATTCTGTCTGTCACTGGAAGTGATTCCTATGCACTTACCATTCCATACACAATTAGGGATACACAAAGATAGGTGCAACTTATGTTTTGAACAGACCGTCAGAGAAGTTCAGGTGGATAGGCTATGGATAGGGGTTGATAGAAAATTTGGGATACAGAAGGATAGACCGGACTTTGATTTTCAGCAGACATTGAAAGACATTCGGGGAGATTGGCTATGGATAGGGGTGGATAGAAAATTGGGGATACAGAAGGATAGACCGGACTTTGAATCTGAGCAGCCATTGAAAGACATTCGGAGAGATTGGCTATGGATAGGGGTGGATAGGAAATTAGGGATACAAAAGGATAGACCGGACTTTGAATCTGAGCAGCCATTGAAAAACATTCGGAGAGATTGGCTATGGATAGGGGTGGATAGGAAATTGGGGATACAGAAGGATAGACCGGACTTTGAATCTGAGCAGCCATTGAAAGACATTCGGAGAGATTGGCTATGGATAGGGGTGGATAGGAAATTGAGGATACAGAAGGATAGACCGGACTCTGATTTTCAGCAGCCATTGAAAGACATTCGAAGAGATTGGCTATGGATAGGGGTGGATAGGAAATTGGGGATACAGAAGGATAGACCGGACTTTGAATCTGAGCAGCCATTGAAAGACATTCGGACAGATTGGCTATGGATAGGAGTGGGTAGGAAATTGGGGATACAGAAGGATAGACCGGACTTTGAATTTGAGCAGCCATTGAAAGACATTCGGAGAGATTGGCTATGGATAGGGGTTAATAGGAAATTGGGGATACAGAAAGATAGACTCCATGCCAGGAAAAGGATAGGTCCTATTCCAGATTCGAATCGGATAGAAAAAAATTCTCGAAGATAGACGGTTGATCGGGTTAGATAGGAAATCAGAAATTGAAAAGGATAGGCCCTATGTCAGATCTAAATCGGATAGAAAAAGATTGACAAAGATAGACGGTGGATTGGATTGGACAGAAAATCAGAGATTGGAAAGGATAGGTCCCATTTCAGATCTTAATCGGATAGAAAAAGATTGACAAAGATAGACGGTGAATTCGATTGGACAGGAAATCAGAGATTGGAAAGGATAGGCCCCATTTCAGATCTCAATCGGATAGAAAAAGATTGACAAAGATAAACGGTGGATTGGATTAGATAAAAAATCGGAGATTAGAAAGTATAGGCCCCATTTCAGATTAAAATCGGATAGAAAAAGATTGACAAAGATAGACGGTGGATTGGATTAGATAGGAAATCAGAGATTGGAAAGGATAGGCCCCATTTCAGATTGAAATCGGATAGAAAAAGATTGACGAAGATAGACGGTGGATTGGATCAGATAGGAAATCAGAGATTGAAAAGGATTGGCTCCAGTTTGGATTCAAAAATGGATAGCAAGGGATTCGTAAAGATAGACCGTCGATAAGATTGGATTCAGTTTCCTTATCTCTTTTTATCTAAATGATTCGAAGTGATTCAAGTGAATAAAGATTCTATCCATTGACTTCCAGCAGGGCCCATAGGAGTTCCGACCTAGAATCATGTTATAGATATTCACGCGTTAGCTTTCTTTCAATTTCATATCATTTCATCCTTATTGCTTTTACGTAGCACAGAACAGTAATTATAGCGGAGGTCAATCTCCAAGAACCCACGTTCAGGTGGTAGTTGAATTGGTAGCGAGCTTCAATTCATTGTAACCATTTATTTGACCCATGTGGCATATATTGTAAGCCCTTGGGTAATTATCATTTCATTTATCTAATCGCTTTCAGAATATAGTCTCCTTTTGCCTATTAATCATTTCATATTATTTCTGGACATAACCCTTCACATCCCTTCAGTATCGAGACCTGTATAGGACTATTTGGCAACGATCCCATTTACCGATCTATTTAGCTTTGCAAGATAGGTCTAGCCTGGATATCAGGCAGTTTTATTATTCAGCTGTGACGAAGGGAATCATCCTCTCACTTGCATTATAATCTGCTCAGGGAATTCACACTACCAACCGACCCCCCCACGTCACAGCAGTTTAACGCATGCAGCACGTTCTACTTCTGTTATGCCCGGTTGCACAAACGTTGGTTACCCAGCGGTTAAATTTAACCAATGGGTAAATCTATCCACAGGTCAATTCGCTGATCGGAAGTTTCACCATCTATTTTATCTGATAACCTATGGGGTAACGCTTAAACTTTTTGCAGACGATGGCAGCACATTTGCGCCTTTTTTCGTTCGGTCTGTCCGTTCGTTTTCAATCATGCCTTTATACTGTCCGATTAATTTGATCAATAATAGCCTTTCACTGGCCGTATAATTTCTGCCGTGAATTCTTTCGTTCATTTTTCTATTATTCACCATGACTGCGTCGTGACAAGCGTAATATACGACGTGGGCGACGGTTGACCATGACTGATCGTCAATTTGAAAATCCGCAGAGCAATTGTCAAACGTGTGAAGATAGGCACGAATGTGCTGCCGTCGTCTGCAAAAAGCTTGAGCATTACCCCATAGGTTATCAAATAAAATAGATGGTAAAACTGTCGATCAGCAAATTAACCTGAGGATAGATTTACCCATCGGTTAAATTTAACCGCTGGGTAACCAACGTTCGTGCAACCGGGCATTAGTGTGATATCTAAGCTATTGGTTAGTTTGATCAAGCAATTTTCAATTTTTTGCGCGTATGAAATGACATCTTCGTTATGAGCTTGTTCACAAGAGGATAATTCTAGTTGCCATTGTCCATGTGAACGTTTTTCTGAATAGGTTTCTAGGAGGTAGTCTTCCCTACAGAAAATATCCGATAGGATTCGGAATCTATAGTTTTTTATCCGAAAACTTATAGTGCTTTTGAATCCGCATTTTATTCGAAGTTATACGAAAATAGTCTGAATTTTTCGAATTTCTCTCATTGGAGCGAATCCGGCTGAATCCGGACCATGCTCGGTTACGTCAAAACATCGCTTTCGTATTCTATCCGAAAACCTATAGTGATTTTGAATCCGCATTTTATCCGAACTTTTACGAAAATCTTCTGAATATTCTCTAAATTCTCATCCGACTGTGTCCGAAAGATGCGCGGTTACGCTAATCGATCGCTCTCGTATTCTATCCGAAAACTCATAGTGCTTTTGAATCCGCATTACATCCGAACTTATACGATAATATTGGAATATTCCTCAATTTTTTTCCATCGGAGTGTATCCAATTGTATCTGGACGATGCGTGGTCACGTAGATTCTGCTGCAATGAGGTTCAATACACCGATATATCAGGCAATGGTATAGGGGATCTTATCCGTTCCTATGCGTAATCGAGCCCCCATGCTTGGCTTTCCCACGTAACTGGTCCGTATCCGGTTCTATCCGAGCTTGGGCGGACAGTCAATCCTATTATGCCACACAGAAATTGACAGGATTGTCGTGAACACTTATTACATATAACATGTCATATAAATCGCCATAGATGTGTTAACAAAAGCTGTATAGATAATCAGGATGTAGAACCCGGATCTTTTCCGCACCTATACGATTTTGATACACGGCATTCATTGCTGAAAAAAATTATTCATATTTTATCGAAGGCGAGATGTTAATAATATTACACAAGACACATTCAATATGTAAGTGATACGTATTTTTATTTTTCGAAGTATTTGAAATACGTAATATATGAAAAGGACATTCTTTGTATGATCTCTGAGTTGAGATGAAGTCTTTGGGCCATAGCCTTCTTTAAATAATATTGGATAAAATCTGTAATGTGTATTATAATTATAAAATATTAAGATTGATGTATAAACGTAACTCAAAAACATATCTGTAATGTTTCATAATCTACTCCATAATTGTTTTTTTTTCATCACCTTTGAGATAAAATGAAGACTTCGGGGCTTTTTTGAATGATACGTAAATCCGTGCAGTGTATTATAGTTATAATATATATATATTAAGACTAATATACATATCAACGTGACTTAACAAAATATCATCAATGTTTGATAAAGTGCTCAAACTTTTTTTTTATCACCTCTGAGTTAACGTATCGAGACTCATACATAAACCTGACTAAAAAGTATCTCACATGTTTGATATAATCCACTCTATTCTTTTTTATCACCTCTGTGTAAAGTCTTTGGGCCATAGCCTTTTTTAAAAATAATACTAAAATGTCTAAAGTGTATTAATTATAATATATTAAGATTATTATATGTATAAACGTGACTAGAAAAAATGTCTTTGATGTTTGATGAACTGCTCAAACTTTTTTTTTATTATCTCTGTGTTAAAGTTCAGTCTTTGGGCGATAGCTACCACTTTTTTTTCTGAATTTGTTACCTTATGTAGCAGTTTTTTGTATGTTTGCAGTTTCCAATTTTTTCTTAAATTGGTTCTGTTCGCGGTTTTTCTTATTCTGGAGCTGTTCATCCTCGGGTGCAAGATTCATTTCTGGCTGGAGATCTGCTGCAATATTATTCACCCTTGCGAGCGGTGTACGTGTGACAGGTTGCTCCGATTGTTCTATATCCGTTTGCTTTTCGGCTGTATCCGGTTCTGTACGCATTTGTTGTACCGTAGATTGTCCATTTTTTTTTTTTGCGTCTTCAGATATCTTTCTATGTTGTGCGGATTCGTTATCAGTTTCATGGTCGGCTTCGTCCGACGCGTCTGCGATTTCTTCCTGCCAATTAGATCCGGCTTCACTCGAATCGCTGTCGAAGGCAATTTCTTCATCTGCGCTGCCTCCTTTCGACGACAGACCATCTTCCTTCTCTATCTCCTCCTCATGCTGTGATTGTTCCGCACGGGCGGTAGCAGCGACGGCCTTTTTCTTCTGTTGTTCATCCTTCTTCTTGGTTGGGCGATTCATATCCGAAATTTTTTTGGATATCACCGTCGGTAAGTTGCCCAATTCCTTCGTAATAGTAGTTTCGGACATTCCTCTAGATACCATCCAATATCGCGTGATAGCTGTAATAGATAAGATATGCAACAGGATTTAAGGAGGGCGATATCGTACGAGCTTATTTGTATTTATCGCAATATAAAATTCTACTCACCATATACAGCATCGAGACCAACGGTGCTTAACGGTGGTTTCGCCACGACACGACGCCCATCCGAAGTCTTTTTGTATTTGTGAACGTTCGAGACGGTCCCCGTCACTGACGACTTCCTTAAAACTTCGTCAGTAAAGACATGGCGTGCTATGTTGGCTATGAATTTAGATGCGCTCAGATTCGTTTTTTGTGCCAAAGCAGTGTATTCACGTGCGGGTATCCATATACCGTAACCAGCGTGCATCTGTAATATGGAATCGGATAATTACCTACACGTAATGTCACGAATTTTCACGTGCGTGAAGGTACTACATGGAACCGTCACGAGTCGAAATACATGCATATAATACAAATGTCACACCCTTCCCGTGCTAGGGTCAAGAAATCCAATTTCCAAGTCCTCGCCTTTGGCAATACGCTCTCGAAGGCGCTGTTGAGAACCCAACTCGGCTTTTTCGATCGTGGCTGCAAGTAACATATACATATATAATTATATATACACATTCAGTCGACAAAGTTCATACCAATGTGTGAACCCCAAGTAACGTGTGAACATTATATTCTATTTCCATGAACTTGCGAGCAATAAATGTAATATAGACATGCATGCACAACTAAATACCCTCAATTTTATCACAATTGATGAGGAGTTTGCGTTGAAGTTCCAAATTGAGGAGTCTCAGCACCCTATTCTCTGTTTTGAGGCGACGAAATGCCGCGAAGATGGACGCTCTGTTCACCGTTCCAGCTTTCTCGGTCCGCGTTTGAAGTGGTTCAAAGTCTCCTTCGTCTTCGTTTATCAAACGACGTAGCTGCAAGCATACGTTTTTTGAATATACTTTATCAGGAGTTGTTGAACAAAGTGAGTATCATACATATAAATCACCAACCTCGGTGACATCATTATCAAGGTCTTCATCGACGCGTGCTGTCTTTGGACCTTTGTACTTCATCAAAGATCCGTCCAATACTGTTATTTCGGCGCCACTGTCCATTAGGGCAATGTCATCGATCTCTGTATGCGATCCTCTTGACATCGACATAACTTCGCTGTCGGAAGTGTCCTCGGCCTCGATTACAGTTTCCTTTCGCGATGAATTGGTTTTTGGATATGAGCACGTTGGCATACTTATATCTTTCACCAAATCGTTATTATTCTTCGCAGTTCTATCAGTCTTTTTCAGTTTTTTAATCGGATTCGCTAACGATTTGGCAGCCGGTTTCGAGGTTCGATTTCGGAGCCGACGATCGTTTGACGACTCATCGGTACCTCTGTTCTTACCGGTGTCTTCTTGCCCGGAAGTACTTCCAACGGTTCCAACCTTGTGCGAAAGAGTTTTCGTATTACCCAGCTTTTTGGCAGCCTGCACTTTGGTCGTGCTGCTCTTGCGCACCGCATGATCGCTCGAGGAGCTGGCAAGTCCGCTGTCCGAGGACGCGTTGGAGTTGTTAATAGTACTAATACCAGGTTCTTTGCCCGAGTCCGACTGTTGAACCCCACCCGGTGTCAGAATTTCATCATTTGCATTTTGCCGTTGCCCTTTTATAATCGGGCCTTTTGTTCCGACACTATATGTTGCATCTAATGATTTCAACTTCGTTTCAGCGAGCACCCGCAACTTCTCGGCCTTATCGATTTCTACGGATGATTGTTTTTTATTCTGTAACTAAATATATCATTGGTTTGCGGTGCTTCACCACTTATTACAAGGCAATGATAATATTATAAATTACAACAGGCGCATACGTTAGGCTGCTCTTCAGCGGCCGACGATGATTCGGTAGCGTCCTTGAGAAGCCGTGAGGGCGGAAAAACAGCTCTTCTGGCTGCTTTCTTACGCTCAACGTCTGCCACAGATTCTGCAATTTCGGAATAGCAATGTAACAATTGTTCGTGTGTTACGCTGACTAGTGACGCGTTACTGAATAATACCACCAATACAAAATTTTGCCACTGCCAATGCATTTAATGAATGAACGGCGGTATAATGAATACTTGGATGGAGGGAAAGAGATGCGGATAGATATTATCGGAGATTTGAATTTACTGCTACCGTACCTATTCCACGTTTTCTCAACATTCATTTGATTGTAGCTCCTACACTAGATGTTTACCCACAATCAACGAGGGATCAAAATGTTCGTAATTTCACAGGAAATTCATGGTGACAATTTCATGGAAATCAATTATATCCATTGCCATCGAAATCCCAATCTCAGACTGTTTCTTGACATTTCGGGGAGGGGGGGGGGGGGGGGGGGGGGCTGAAAAAATCAGCAAGAAATATTTACTTTCATTGCACGCCATCGCGAAGATTTTTTGATCTCATAATTTTTTTATTAGACTGGCGGGTGCTGAGACATAAATTAGTGTGAAAATCATGAAACTTTTCAACGGGGGTCAGAAAAATGTCAAATAATTCAAGGGTTCATTTTTCGACTCCCTAAATAACATATTGAAATTCGAGCAGAATCGAAGATGGTCAGGGTCAGCAGCAGGTTGATCCAGTATAGGATGCCCCTTATAAGAAACGAGATATATTGTGAAATGTTGACAGTACGTGCCACAGTCTATATAACGTGGCAATCAAGTGCAACACGGTTTGGGCGAAGTACGTACGTTTCATTTGCTACCGAAAAAGATTACAACTTATACAGGAGGTCCGTTTATCGCGTATCACCTGTTGAATGACAATTTTTCACAATATGTACACGACGTAGGGCATCCGACAATCATAGGTCGCGAGAGTTCAGTCACTTTTTCATTCCGTACGTATCCGAAATCTATATGGTGCTCATTCGAAATAATTGCTTATTCTGATTTGTATCTACTCTCTATCCGCTATCGATAAGCCAATCCGAAATCTAAAGGGTTTCAATCCGCAACATTCGACCTTATTCCGATGATTATCCGCGTTCTTTTTGTTATCCTGTCTTGTCAGATCATTTGCGAGCTTGTTAAATGAATTTGAAAAAATATATATACTAGGAGGGCTTCGCCCCCCTGCGGGCTTCGCGCGCCAACCCCCCAGTGTGGGTGTGACAGTGCACCTGAACTTTTTTCTCTTTCTATTATAATTTACTCCTTTCCGCGAAGTATTTATATTAGGGTGGTTCAAAAAAATCGACTATTTTTTTTCTGAAATTTCGCACTGAAATATCTTCACAGTACCAAAAAAAGACACCTGTGAAAACCGCAGCTCTTAATTTTGATATTTAAAGGTCACGCATTGAGAAATTCTATTTCCCATTTGAATAACATGGGACAATTTTATTTATTTCTTCATAATTTTCTAGCTCACAAACTAATCAACAGATTTTGATGCGCGACATATATTTTTGTAGGAAATTGAACGCTCTACAAAAAATGTCCCTTATCATTCTTCGATGAACCAACGAGTTCAAAAGTTATTCAAATCAAAATGAGAATAAAATGAAAAGGATTTTAATCAATTTTTTCCAGAAATAGTAGGTGTTTCAGTGGAATTAATTCGAAAGGCTCGTTGAAAATAGTAATGCTGATTTTTGGAATGTCTTTTTTTTATATTTGATAATGACTTTAATGAGTTTGCCGAAAATTGAAGTAAAAAAATACAATTATGGCATAAATTTAACTTTGACTTCGAATAACTTTTTAACTCGTTGGTTTATCAAAAAATGATAAGGAACATTTTTTGTAGATCGTTCAATTTCCTACAAAAATATATGTCGCGCATCGAAATCTGTTGATCAGTTTGTGAGCTAAAAAATTATGAGAAAATAAATAAAATTTTCCCATGTTATTTAAATGGGAAGTAAAAATCCTCGATGCGCGACCGCTAAATATCAATATTAAGAGCTCTGGTTTTTACAGGCGTCTTTTTTTGGTGACCTGAAGAAATTTCAGTGCAAAATTTTGGAAAAAAATATAGTCGATTTTTTTTGAACCACCCTAATATACGTATATACTATATACTACATAATAAATATTTTTAATATATTAAAAAATATATGTATTGATTTCCAAACTTACCTCCAAGGATCGAAATTGCGGCACGACAAATAACCTTGCCGCACTGTATACGGTATGCTCGATTCAACTTCAAACTCCCCGGCTTGGATTTCAGGATGAACCGAACCGGAATCACATCCTTATCCGGATGTTTGCTTCCGATATCATTCGTACAAGTGTTCAAGAACTTTACGTACGCGTACTTTATTTTATCATCAGCAGAACCATTACCAGCAGGTTCCGGCATCTTTAATAACCACGTGCTGTCGGTTCTTTCTAACGCAACTTTAGGCATTGCGATATTTTAGAGACCGTGAAAGTGTAAACAAAATTCGGATCGTACCTATTGCACCAGTGTATATAGGACGATCCACTATAGTACCGCACTCCACTATAACTTTACGTGTAATTATAAGGTCGTAATTATGATGAGGAAGAGAAATAACGGCAATGCACGCTTCACAACTTTCACATGACGGCATCCAATATGGCGAGGTTGATCACGTCCGTCGTCGAGCGGGCGGAAGCGAGGATGTGAAAATATGGCGGCAGCTGATCAATGCAGTATTAACCGTTATTTAACCAAGATATATGATGTCATATGAGAATAATTATTGTAAATAAAATCAAAATATATAAATACCGTATATATGTATCATACTAACACCATGCTACCAATTATTTAATAACATAGACAAGTCACTCGAGAGTAGTGAGATTGACTATAGCATTCGGCTATAGCTACGCCTCTCGCGGACAGACCGAGAAACATATTCCGGTTCCTGATCCGGTTCAATCAGCAGTCATGCCTGATCGTGTTAGCCGGCAGCACTCGACTAGGCAAAAATAACCTATGATGAGTGCGTTGTGATTAGTTTTGTGGCTTTTCGTGTGGAATATACCTTTCCCTCGGACGTTTTTGTGACAATCTCGTGTAATCTAATTGACGGACGAGGATCAAAAGAACGGTAAGCAAGTATAACTTAAACTATTTGTGCATAATTGGTAACATATAATGATTGAGGTTAGCTGTCAGTTCTACGATCGGTCCCTATGCGGTCCGTATCCGGAGTTGTATAAGGTGTTGAAATCTGTATTGTATTTACAAGGGGAGCATCAGGTACATGCGTGATCGATTCAAACCAACTTTATGTCGGTAGATTACAACACTTTTTGTATATACACAGCTATGTAATGAGTTGTGTTTATTTTGTTACAGTCTGCAGTCGCAATGAGTGACGAAGAACCGTCGATGAAGCGACGCAAGAGCGTGTACGGCTCTGACGGGATGAAGTTAGTATCCCAACTTACGGTCCGACGACGACGTAAAGCTGTAGCCGATGCGCGAGCCGCAGGTAAATGCATGTCAGATGCATGTATACGGGGAGCGATACGTGCGTACTAATGAATGCTTGAATATACTTGACTCACATATTGTCAACGATTCTTGATACAGAACTCATGCGATACGCACTTGAAGATGACGAATTGAGAACACTGCATATTGGGGATAATGCACGGCCGGAGCAGCTTGATTACGATACAGAGCCATCCGGTTCCCGTACAAATCCGATAGCACGGAACGAGGGTGATGAGGTGCATTCGTCTGATTCTGGTGAGCGTAACTTCTTATGAAATTCCAGGATTGCACGGCTGATATACCTATAAACATATATTGTCGCGGGTGTGATGACCGTTTCCGTTATTGCAGAAGTTCTACAGTTCTGTATAACCCAAAATGTCAGATGGATGAACACATTCCTACATCCCAATTGTCATGAGGTTTTCGAATTCGTATTGTACCCCGACCTATCTGTGGACTCATTGGAAAAGAGCTCACGATACGCTTTCAGATAGATCCTGATACAATGCGGATTGCATAACTTTATCGAGATTGGGCTCCTTTTAAGGTAATCTTAATTGTATGTTTTAGATACGCTGGCTATAAGAACTGAACATGCGTCCTCGCAGGCCATCGAATGTGAACAAGTTGCGCAGCTATGTTCGCCGAATGATTCGTGTGTCACGATTACGACCATAAACGATGACGTATTGGATAATAGTGCCGCAACAACTGTCTCTTCAGATGGGTCCAATTCAGAAGACGACGGTGGCCGGTCGAGTGCATTTGATGAATCACCGCGAAGGGAGGCATCATCGCCCGGTACCACCGATAGTGCATCGTCACCGATTGTACTGGACTTCGATCGCGAAAATGCAACAACGGAAAACCTGAGAGAGTATGTCCACAGCGGTGCGGGCGATGCCGTTATGTTTCCCGAAGCTAATATCAAAACGTGGCAAGTGATTATGATTATACTGGGACTGTGCACCAGATTTTCATTAAACGGAAAGGCGCGGCGTGCACTCATTGACGCTGTCAAATTGTTTGCGGGGCCTCGGTTCAGTGAGTGGAATATAAGTGATTATTACTTGTCAAAAATTTTTGATCCCCCCGACGAGGCCACTCTGTATTATTTTTATTGTGAAGAATGTTATGAACGATTGGAGCAGCCTGTGACGAAAAGAAATTTCAAAAATCACGTTGCGGTGTGTGATAAGTGCTCAAAGAGTTATTCGTTGAATCTTATGGACCCACCTAATTATTTCGTATCGATTGACTTGGAGTACCAACTCACCTCATTACTACATTTGAAAGTGGTAAACGAAGATCTTGCGAAGAATTTGGACAATTCCGATACCAACGGCCGTTCTGGTGATTACATTTGTGACGTACACGACGGTAGTCTCTACAAGAAACTAGTTTCAGAAACACCACCTGACTCGCGACTTCTTACCTGTGTCTTCAATACAGACGGTGCACCTGTGTTTAATAGTTCTAAACGGGCGTTTTGGCCCATACTGATAATACTGAACGAGTTGTCTCCAAGCGTTAGATTTCGTTACCCGTTGTTGGCCGGTATGTGTATTGTCCGAAAAGAACCTTCTCCGGATCTAATGAACACGTACCTAAAACCGTTTGTGAGAGCGTTACAGAGGTTAGGTACGGTAGGTTTCGATGCACAGGTCGGTGGCAAAACGGTGCACTTTATACTGAAAGCCTTGTTCTGCAGTGTTGACAGCGTTGCGAGACCACTGCTGCAGAATAGATTGCAGTTTAATGGTTATCACGGTTGCTCGTGGTGTTATTCGAAAGGTCAGCATATGAACGGTTGCATGCGCTTTCTCATGGAGGAACCCGATCCAATTAACAGAACGCATAGCGATTACATAGCTGATGCAAGAGAAGCGGCAAAAAAGAATCGCCATAAGAGGGGAACAAAGAAAAAGAGTGACGTGCGCGGTACTAAGGGTTGTTCCGTTTTGATGTTGTTGGATTCGTTTGACATGGTTTGGGGATTTTCAAGAGATTACTTACATGCTGATTGTTTCGGTGATATACTGCAATTAGTTAACATGTGGTGCGATGCCAAGTGTCCTGTCAGACTTACCAAAACACAAATGGCCAAGGTTAACGAACGGCTCATGCAAATGACTCCCCCGCAGGAAGTACACAGACTTGTGCGGCCGTTAAAAACTGAAAGGTGTAAGTGGAAAGCCTCCGAATGGCGCAGCTTCTTGCTTTTCTATGCCATTCCCTGCCTCACAGGAATCTTGGACGATTACGCGTTGCAACATTTAGCATTATACGTTAACAGTATCTACATGCTTCTCAAAACAAATATCAGCAAGACGGAGTTGCAAAAGGCACGTTATGATTTGGAAAGATATGTGATTATATTCGAAGTACTTTACGGTGCACAATACGTTACGTTCAACGTTCACACGGTTAAGCATATTGTAGACAGCGTTATCACTTGCGGTCCGCTCTGGGCAACTTCTGCGTTCCCGTTTGAAAGTACAATCTATCAGTTGAAACAGTGCGTTCATGGGGCTCGTAACATCTGCGAACAAATGTCTAAGAAATCGATACAGCATAACGTATACCGCAGTCTTTTAGAGGAAGCAGACGAATCTCCTGCTTGTTTAGCATTCCAAAAATCTTTATTCGGAAGAACAGAAGTTGCGTCGTACAATCGCACTGGAAGTACCGTGTTTTTTGGAGCTGGTGTACGATACACTGGTACAGCTCGTGAACTCCGTGATATCGCTGAGGATGAAATTACGGCCTTTCGGCGATGTATTTCGTCAGGCATGGTGATTCACAGTGCGGCGTACGATAAAGTGACGTTGAAAACCGACGATACCGTCTTCCGTACCGATGGGGAAAAATATGTACAAGTTTTGCATTTGCTGAAGTATCGTGAGACGGCACTTGCTGAGGTTGTGTACTTCGAGGTTGAAAAAGTGATCGTACCTAATGTGCACGGATGTCGTGGACACCCAGAAATTCCAGATGTTACGATAGAGCATTTGGTAAGAGTCGTGAAGGACGACGGTACTAAAGTGATACGCGTTACGCGTTTACGCGAAAAATGTGTTGTCATGAAGGTCGATGGGGAAACGTACCTCTCGAAATTGCCGAACACGATCGAAGTCCAATAAAACCGGTCTCTTAGGTAGTAATTGTGAATCGTTCATCAGTAGGTAACAATACGGATATAAACGGATTTCAGTGGATGTGGATTAATACGTACGTGAACGCCATCAGTATTGTGTGGTATCGTTTGTTTCAGTGAACGTTATATCACTAGTAATTAAAGTAAATCTGTTTTGGCGATTCATTATTATACGCGTTTTAGAAAAATATTGTCGTGATGAACAAACGTTTTCCAAAACTCAATTGTAAGTTTATGTGTATGAATACATTCGAGTCGCGTAAGTTCTTATCGTCGTATATAAACATGGAATAGCATATCGAATGTATGGTGAATACGAGGAATATGTGTGAATGAATAATAATGTGTGTTCGTTTTCATAGTGTGATTACGTAGTTCTTGTGGTAATTCGAATGACTGTACCGTGATATATTCAACGTTGTTCAGTTGAAATATGCCTGAATGTCTATGATAAATTTCATTTTCAGAGGCTGAAGACAGCCGGTTGGACCCGGCAAAAACGCCGCCCGCAATAATACACTGTTTTATACCGGCAAACTCTGAATGGTCTGTCCTGATAAGTAAATCCACATCACCGAGTATACAATGTGATGTTTTCGTATGAGTGCGAACAACATCCAGAATGAACAGATAAATTCGCCTGTACGGCTTTCGTCGCGGATTCCACCTACATCCTTATGTACGTATCGGTCAATGTCGGACATTTATACATGAGTATATAGATAGATGTCTTCTAATATGGCTTATATCTCTAGTTGCCCCCATACGTTTTTGATAAGTGATTTAAGTAAAAAAATTGTATCTGTATATATTGTAACAATGAATTTGACATGCATTCGAATAAAACAATTTCGACTCTATTTCATAAATCGTTCCAGTGGATTTATTTTCGAAAGCCTGTGTTGAAAGAATTGCATTCATGTAGGTATATTACAGAATTCCCCATCCAGAAATCCAGGGAAGAGATAATATGTGCATATGATAGGAATCGACCGATCCATTGTATACATACATACGTACGATATACGTACGATAGAACAATACCGTTCGGTTATTGTTCAGTCCGCATTCGGCCGGATACATTTTCATGCTCGCGGTGATTGCGCACCGCCACAAAGTGACTGGCCACAATCGTAAACTTTTCTCTTCATACTTTTGTCAAGGCTCGTACTAAAAACCGACAGGTTCGGATTGGTGAAGAGGTTCAGCGCGTACTTCTTTGCGGAAGAGTCCTGGATAGAACAGGATCATAAGCCGATAAAATCGATTGCGAACTAAAACCGGACAGGTTCGGATTGGGAAACACGTTCGGCGTATGATATTTGCGGAACAGTTCCAGAAAGACCCTCATGGCGAGCTGATAGAATCGATTGTGAACAAAAACCGGACAGTTTCGGAGTGGTAAAGAGGTTCAGCGCGTACTAGTTCTTTGCAGAAGAGTTCCTGATAGAACCGGACCGGAAACCGATAGAATCGATTGCAGACACAAACCGGACAGGTTTGGATTGGGAAACACGTTCGGCGTATGATATTTGCGAAACAGTTCCAGTAAGACCCTGATGGCGAGCTGATAGAATCGATTGCGAACAAAAACCGGACAGGTTCGGATTGGGAAACACGTTAGGCGCGTACTTCTTTGAGCACGAGTTCCGGATAGAACCGGACCGCGAGCCGATAGAATCAATCGCGGACACAAACCGGACGAGTTTGGATTGGAAATCACGTACGACGTATGATATTTGCGGAAGAGTTTCGGATACACCCGTATAGCGGGCCGATTCACTTGTCGTCCGGGTATAGTCCGATTCGTGCCGAATTGATTCCCATGCTGGCGATTTGCGCTGCCGTAATGAAACCGAATACGTACGTATAGGTTTCACTTTCCATTTCCAATACGGAAGAAATGCGGATACAAACGGATTGTGCCCGATGTGATGAATTTCGGAATCCGGGTACGACTCCGGATCGGCCCATATATAATCCACATAGAAATTATTCTACGGATATGATGCAGATAGAAACAGACACAATCCGATCGGACTTTATCCGGAATCATACGGAATCGCTATCCGAAACCTATCAGGTCCTATAGATTCTTTTCGGATATTTTCTGTAGGGTTTTAGAGCAGGCCAATCAGCAAAAGTTCTATTTCGAATTAGGGCTCGTGCATTCCCTGTTATTTTTGTTTCTATGATTGCGAATAGTATACGTTTTGTGTCTTCGGCTATTAAGGATGTGGCTTTATCGCAATTGTCGCGAAATTCAAATAGCTTAGCTTTAGTTCCGTCAAAAGTTGTTAGCAATTTTTCGGCTAGTTCGATTCTGATATGTGCTTCTGACATTTTGATTTATTTGATTTGAAAGTCTTTTGAAATAGTGGTTAATTAGTTAGATTTGAGTTTTCTGACTTACAGTAGGCAGCTAAGGATTATAAACATAATCGATAGAAGATCGTTCTGCTTCGATCTATTGGCTGAGGTTCTTGTAGACTTGTTGATCGAGGTTCTTGGAGATTTGTTAATTGAGGTTCTTGTAGATTTGTTGATCGAGGTTCTGGTAGATTTGTTGATTGAGGTTCTGGATTTCGTTGATTTTCTCGATTCAGTAGATTTAGTAGATTTTGTGGATGTTCTGATTTTCGTAGATGTTCTGATTTTGTGGATGCTCTGATTTTCGTAGATGTTCTAATTTTGTGGATGCTCTGATTTTCGTAGATGTTCTGATTTTGTAGATGCTCTGATTTTCGTAGAGGTTCTGATTTTGTGGATGCTCTGATTTTCGTAGATGTTCTGATTTGGTAGATGCTCTGATTTTCGTAGATATTCTGGATTCTGTAGATGCTCTGATTTTCGTAGATGTTCTGACTTTGTAGATGCTGTGAGGTTTTGACTTTATCTTGTTCTCGTTGAGACAGGTCTCGAGATAGCAGCGAATAAAGCTAGGGTGTAGCTCTGCGTTCTCGGATACGAATTTCACAATATAGGCGACTGCGTGCCTCGTTGATTGTGATTTCGTGTTGCAGGAGGATGATCCTTTACTTCTGACACCAATTTTTTGTAATGGTCTCCGAGGTTAAATAACAAGATGTGTTAAACTTAAAGTGAAAGTTTATTTGAATTTCAGAAACTGAGTGAGTTTTAGGATTTTATGAGAATAGTCGATGTTGTGAGTTGGAATGCGAATGAGGTCTGAGGATCTTTGTTGAATTGTCGGAGTTCGGAGTTAGAATTGAGTCTCGGATTTCGGAATTCGGATGATGTCAATTTGATGATTCTCGTTTAACTATTGGAGTTCGGAATTCGGATGTTATCGTTCTGACGATTCTTGTTTAACTGTTGGAGTTCGGAATTCGGATGTTGTCGATTTGACGATTTTAGTTGAACTGTTGGAGTTCGGAATTCGGATGTTGTCGATTTGACGATTCTAGTTGAACTGATATTTCGAAGGATTTGAGGAAATTAGGTAAAGAAAGAATTGCGAATAGTAGGAGGTGTAGGTGGTGCACATGAGGAGTAGGGTACCAATCAGAAATTAGGGGGTAGAGTTTTGGGTTGGAGATTTTGGACAAAAGGGATTTCTTGGAAAGACAGCTGCGAGACACTTGGAGGAAGAGGATCATAAAATTGAGCAATATTGGAAGGACGGGGTTTTCCGTGATGAGGCATAGATTGGAAGGAACGGTTTATGATGGGTAGAGGATTAGGATAATTCATTAGGAAAACTTATTTTTGAATACGAAGACATAAGATCTAGAGACTAATAATAAGACTGAATAAATGGTTCGGTACATTACACACCAGATATATCATTCAGAACAACAGATATAGTTCGTTTTTCACATGATTCTGCATAAATTTATGGCTTAAAAATTTGAGTATTCCCCAAAAATGACACAAAAAAAAAACCAGGGTTTACTGATGGATCGTTAACCGACATCGAGATGATAAGGAAATAATCAACTTCGAACACAGAAATCTGTCGTTATACACTTCCATCGGAACTGTGAATGATTGTAACTTTTACTTGTCGAACTCGACGAAATTATACTTCATTTCACGCCATCAATTTCATGACAGCAAACATGCATCACCTCCTTTTTCATACAAGTTTCCAATTCATATATTTAAACGAAACAGGGAAATCATATTATAAGCAACGAAATACATTGTTTTGAATATGTCACTCCCAAACTTGAATATTGTCCAGTAATGGATAGTAGATTTTCATAAATCGTTGTAAGAATTCTTGATTCATTTACGAAATTCTACGACTAACTAAATCTAATGTTTGTCTCACTCAAACTTGAATATTTTCCGGCAATGAATCGTGGATTTTCATAAATCGTTGTAATAATTCTTGAATCATTTACGAAATTCTACGATCAACTGAATCCGATTTTTGTCTCTCTCAAACTTGAATATTTTTCGGCAATGAATCGTAGATTTTCATAAATCGTTGTAAAAATTCTTGAATCATTTACGAAATTCTACGACTAACTGAATCCGATGTTTGTCTCTCTCAAACTTGAATATTTTCCGGCAATGAATCGTAGATTTCCATAAATCGTTGTAATAATTCTTGAATCATTTACGAAATTCTACGACTAACTAAATCCGATGTTTGTCACTCTCAAACTTTGATATTTTTCGGCAATAAATCGTAAATTTTCACAAATTGTCGTAAGAATTCTTTATTCCGCTACGACATTTTACGAAAAAATATATCCGATGGTTTTCACCGCTACACTGGAATTTTTTCGATGAAAAATCCTAGATTTTCATGAATCGCTGTGAGAATTCTTGATTCTGTGACGAATTTCTATGAGAGTCTACGCAAAAAGCACTGAAATTTTTCGTTCTTTAACTGGAACAGTCTTTTATTGTATATCGTAGATTTCACAAATTTTTCGTAATAAATCGTAGTTATTTTTACGAATTTCAACGAAAATCTACGAACGAAAACTCCATGTTTTTGGTGCATGAACTGGAATGGTTTGTCACGAAAATTCGTGAATTTAAATAAATCGTTGTACAATTTCGTATTTTTTCACAGAAGAATCTAAAATTATCCAAGATTTTATACAATTTTCTACAATTTTCTAATATTGCCTACAATTTTTGACGATATTTTACAATCTTCTACAACTTCTACTTTGGCGTACTTTGGCGTAGAAATTTTTTTCACCAGGGTACCGTTTGTCGATGAGTCTTTCAACGCCTTGGTAAGTATAGCTACTCATTATTTGAATCATATTTGAATTTGAATTCAGATTGCCTTTGGGAATTCAATCATTTTCATTTCCTGGATGTTTATTTATTCATGAATTTTTTTACAATACAGCTGTGTAGAATATAAAAGAAGAGAAACAACAGCAACAATTTCATGCCATACCCCATAGGTCGTGCCAAGGAGCTACCCATCATGTATAATTGTACAAAAATACATGAGAATGAGATGGAACGCATGATCTGATCTGACGATAATGATTTCGATACAGGATGTCCAGTGACAGGGAGAACCTGGGAAACTGGAAATTCTCGGGGAATTTGGTTGGACAGGGAATTCTCATGGAATTCTGATGAAGTTCTGGGAATTTTAAATTTTGCGTTTATTTCAAAGACCAAATACGTTTGAATTATTGAATATTGAACATCTGGTGGCTATTGAATATTATTCAAAGTGTACGAAAATTATGTGATAGGCTAATAAGAAGATCGATATTCTTACATAAATATTCGTATTTCATATGCGCGGACCGATATATTAGGATCTTTACACTAGAAAAACGACAAACATTGTCCTGGCAAACCTGGAATTCTCAGGGAACCGTGGAATGATTGCTATATCAATCCGTTCTCTACTCTGTTACATATTTATATACACGTATACATGCACAAATGAGTGAAAAATCTGTCCCAAAGTGAAGCTCTCCGCCTTATCTTATAGGGAACGCATTTCTTTCCCCGATTGCTTCGAAATATGAATACTTGTAGTTATTTGTTTGAAAATTTGCCGAAGACTCTAGTAATTCCAAATACAGCATAATCAGCATACATAATCAGATATACATGCAATTCGGGTTTCCTAATTCCAGGCTATGTGAGACTCTCCAAGCAAATATTTAAAAAACTTGGAATGCTATCAGAGTATTGAAAAATCGATTCAACTCGAGTAGGCCGATTTTTCGTTACTACTAACGTTACAAAGCCGATTTTCAACTTCAAAGGACGAGGAACTTCTGTCTATACAATTTCGAAAATCCAAGAAATTACCAGTTTTCATAGAATTTGGCGCATAGGAGCGTGACTAACATTCCAACCGAACTTGTGAGGATATGTTGGGGAAAAAATTCAAGGATTTTCGAATCTTGCAAGACGTCGTCATGCTGGCTAAACATTCCTCGGTGTTAGCTGTGGAAGTCTGAGAGGCGACGTCGGTTCTCGATAAGAATGCCCAGAAACTATACCGCCTCTACTGTGAATTTCCGACAAGGAGTTTTTTTGTAGCAGAGCTTTCACTCGACTCCTGATGCTACTCCATCGTTGCAGTTACCGTTGAATTCTTCTTCCATAGCATCTCTGTCATCTGTAGAAAAGACGAAATTACAGTTTTATTTCAATCATATCGATTCAACTTTATGACTGATGATGAAAGAAGTCCCATTCTGAATTGGGACAAAAAAAATTGAGTGAATCAATTTCGCTGATTTCAAGGTTTGAAAAAATAAAGTTCGAATCAAGCCTCGCGAGAATTCTCAGATCTTGTAGATCCCGTGCTGACCGTTGAATTGACAGAGTTAGCGGTCAACGGTTTGTAACATTCAGCGACCTCAGATGGTTCACGAAAGATGATGGTTCGTGAAAAGACTTTCCAAGAAGTTTCTCACACCTACTCCAACTATTCGACAAGGTTTCTTCGGCATCACAGCTTTTACTTGACTTAAACCTCGGCCAAATGTTGTAGCTGCTGCTGAGATTTGTCTTCCATGCTGTTTCTTTTTCAACTGTGAAAATATCAATTCAACACTGTAAATTATGTATTAAATTTTCGTTCTCAATTAAAAGAAATAAGATTCAACGAATTCCATTCTCACAAGGAGAGTGACCATAAGTGGACACTTCGATTTGAATGAAAATCTAGCCGTAGGTAGTTCTGAGTGTACTGATCAAAACGTCATATCACATCAGGACAGTAGGCGCCCTAGGGTGAGGCTGAAGAATAAGAATCCTGTATTTTTCACAAGTTTTTTTGTTTTTTTGTAATTTAAATAATTAATTTTTATTCTCTGAGCCACCCTTCCATGAATACTTCTTGAATGAAAATCGAATGTCCATAATTTATTTTCAAACTTACCAGCCGCAATTGAAATTCCATTGCATGTTAAAATTCCATAATTCAATTTATCGAATGAAGTCTCACAATGAGGGTAACACATTCAACACATGAAAACCAACAAATTGAAACAAAAATTTCATGATGTAGTAAGAAATAATATTAAAAAACAATTTCTGATGGAATCTATGGATTTCACCATTTGACCGATGAATCAAATGATGGAATTCCAATTGCAGTTGGTAAGTATGAAAATTAATTTTGGACATTTGATTCCCACTCGAGAGGTATTGGCGGAAGTGCGAGTCAAAAAATGAATAAATAACTTGAAAAAAAAAATCAAAAAAAAAAAAATGATGGTTTTTATTCTTGCGCCTTACCCCAGGGCACCTACTGCCTTATGTCATATAGCGTTTTGTTTGGTACACTAAGGACTTCCTACGGCTAAATTTTCAGTCAATTCGAAGTGTCTACTTATTTATGGTCACTCTACTTGTCAGATTGCAAGGCCGATATTAGCGTGACCTGAATTTTCACATCCCATAGGTACCATGCTGGTTCAACCGAGCGGCTTACAGTAAACGTCGATTCGTGAATAGACTTTTTCCAGGAGCCTGCTGGACCCCAGTGCGCTCATTTGGCAACACTTTTGTGACGCATTAGTCTTCACCCGACGTCCGTCCTCTGTAAAACCGTTGCAGCTGTTGATAAAATCCGTCTTCAAAGGTGTTTCTCGGTCATCTGCGGAAATAATACGTGCACGATTTCATCAGAATCATATCTACACTAGTTTGTGATTGAACAGAAATTTTTCTTCCAAGAATTTGAAAAATTGAGAAATAATTGAGAAAAAAAAACCGAAAAATATACATGCACACAGATAGCAATATTGGGCGACGGAATGATTCAACACGTGAGGTACGTACAGTAATGTTCATATATGGGTTCCCAGTGGCTCACTATTATTTGTGGCCTTTTTTGAAAATGAGTTACCTTTCTTTTCTCACTTCGTCTGCATGTGACTGTCACTGATCTCTGACACCTACTTCGCCGGTCATCACTGACCTCTACCTTATCAGTAGAGATCAGTAACAGTCACAGGCACACGAAATGCGAATAGAAAGGAAACTCATTTTCGAAAAAGGCCACAAATAATAGTGAGCCACTGGGAACCCATATATGAACATTACTGTACGTACGTACGTACGTAAGTACGACCAAACGATTCACCAGGATCGAAGTTCTATTTTACGAGATTCCTCTGGCAGTCTCGTTGTAGGATATGAAATAAAATATCATACCTGAATGATTGTCAACTCTTCTTTTTGTAGCGGAACGTCTGAGCACAATTATAGCCCTGCCACATCGACTCGCATGATCCTCATTCATTGTCGTGTGAATAAGACCGGTTTTTGGTAATGAGCGATGGATCCGTCATCTTTACATCACACGTAATGAGTTTTTTTATAATCCAACTTTTATTCCCTCAAATTTGCCGAAGCTGTGAACGCCGGCCGCGTGACAGGTGTCCGCTGGCAGAACACGTGCGCGAGCAGACCTAACCTGTAATCAGAGTCCTGCAAACGCACGTCCTCTCTATGATTGGCTGTTCGAACTCGCTAAAATATGGCCGCCGATCCCGTAAGAAGCTATAGAAAATTTGAGCATAGATAACCTCGTATGTAGTTGGACGTTTACATTCTGTGGGTAAAATGTAACAACTCGCTTAAATATGGCGTCGCGTTTGCAGGACTTTGATTAAAGGGACTCTAACCCATACTTGAAGTCGGCAACACCAACTTTTGGTGTCAGACTGTCGGCTCAACTACAGAGATCGTGACCGGCGTCGGTCACTCACCAAAGCGCGGACCAATCACGGCTATGTGTGAACAACCGTGGCGCCCGTAGATGATACCGAGACGGGACACCGGAAAGTTTGTGCTCCCGCCCTACCGGTATCAGAAAGAGAGAGAAATGCCGGCGACATTGATTTTGGCCTACGAGCTTTCAGTCACATACATATATATAAATGGTCGCCTCATTGGTCCGCGCTGTGTGTGTGGCACTATAAGCCACGATTTCGGTAGACTGATAATAGATAGATCTATCTATGTTATCACCTCTATCTCCTCTATCACCTCTTATGGAATCGCTCCCCAGGAGATCATGTGGAAATCATTTCATTTTTCTGCGACGAATTGGAGTGAAGCTATACGGGAGAAAATGTATAAAAACAATGTTTTTCAATATATATATCGAATGATTACTCCCCTCCTGAATCTCACACAGTAACGGGTTGTGGTTCATCTAATGGGGAATAAAACAAGCTTGGAAATGGTTCGTATTTCGAAGCTCTACGATTTTTCTCCATTTAGATACAGCGTATCAAACTCACAATCAGCTGTCTCGACTTTGCGGCCCGATAGTAGTGTACCTGCAAAAAGGTTTGGCACCTCAATTCGAGTGATCATAACTTCTAGAAAAAAAATTATAGATCATAGAATCGAAAACTGTCGCTAGGTACCGAGTTTCCTGCATCTAATGATTATTCATAAGTTTCGATTGAAAATTCGCGTGAGCCGCTATGATCTTCGAAGGGTTGGAAAACGTAATCGTCACGGAGCCCATCAGCTTACGTCGACTTCAACTCGTCACCGTTTGTCTGAAAAGAGTGTTAAAGATCTGCAAAAATTCAGAAAAATTCTCGAACCATTGACAAACATGACTGCGCTATGAAATTTGGAAAATGTTCAAAAACCTGGACACCAAGGGGAAAAAAGTCCGATGGTGTGATTCGGCGAACGGCTTGGTACAGGCGAATCTGAACTAACTCAAAATTTTCTTTGAAGTATACACTATTTGATTCCGTAATTAGTTTTTGGCTCACAAAACTAAGCTTGCTGTCATCGACATCGACAGTTTTTCTAAACAACGAGGGGCTCCGTGTGCCTGAGTCGCGATATTCGTCGCTGTTTTCCCCTCTGCGCTCCTGCCTGCTGGCGCGATTGTTGCTCGCGGTCCTCGGTATACTATGTATTGTGACTGTCCACGGACTGCGAGCAACAATTCCGTCATCGGTATACTATATCAATATTATACATACTGTCGGCGCAAAAAGTTTTGGCACCTTATTTCGAGTGACCATAACTCCTGTAAAAAAAATGATGGAGCATAGAATCAAAAACTGTCGTCAGGAGCCGAGTTTTCTGCGCCTGATGGTCATTGATACATTTCGATTGAAAAATCGTGTGGGCCGCTATGATCTCCGAAGTGTTGGAAAACGTAGTTTTCACGGAGTCAATCAGCGTACGTTGACTTCAACTCGTCACCGTTTGTCTGAAAAAAGGGTTAAAAATCTGCAAAAATCCAAAAAGATTCCCGAATCATTGACAAACATGACCGCGCTTTGGAATTCGAAAAATGTTTGAAAACCTGGACACCAGGTGAAAAAAAGTCCGATGATGTGATCCGGCGAACGGCTTGCTCTAGGCGAATCTGAGCTAGCTAAAAATTTTCGTTAAAATGTACACTATTTGATTCCGTAATTAGTTTCCGGCTCACAATATTAAGCTTGCAGTCATGGACGTCGATAGTTTTTTCGAATAACGAGGGGCTCCGTGTGCCTGAGTTGCGATATTCGTCGCTGTATTTCCCCTCTTCCCTCCCGCCTACCGACGCATTAGTTGCTCGCGGTTTTCGGTGTATTATGTATGTGTGTACACGGACTGCGAGCAACAATCGCGTCCTCGGTATACTATGTGTGTGTACGAGGACCGCGAGCAACAATTGCGTCGGCCGGCGGGAGGGGAGAGGGGAAAACAGCGACGAATATCGCGATTCAGGCGCAAGGAGCCCCTCGCTATTTAGAAAAATTATCGACGCCGATTACAGCAAGATTGGTATTGTGAGCCGGAAACTAGTTACGGAATCAAATAGTGTATATTTCAACGAAAATTTTGAGCTAGCTCAGATTCTCCTAGACCAAGCCGTTCGCCGATTCACATCATCGAACTTGTTTTCATCTGGTGTCCAGGTTTTTGAACATTTTTCAAATTTTAAAGCGCATTTATGTTTGTGAATGGTTCGGGAATCTTTCTGAATTTTTGCAGATTTTTAACGCTTTTTTTGGACAAACTGTGACGAGTTGAAGTCAACGTATGCTAATTGACTCCCTGAAAACTACGTTTTTCAACCCTTCGAAGATCATAGCGGCTCACGCAATTCTTCAAGGAAAATGTGTTAATAACCATAAGATGCAGAAAACTCGGCTCCTGACGACAGTTTTTGATTCTATGCTCTATAATTTTTTTTACAGAAGTTATGGTCACTCGAATTAAGGTGCCAAAACTTTTTGCGCCGACAGTAGGTATGTGTGTACTGCGAGGACCGCGAGCAACAATTACGCTGGCAGACAGGAAGGAAGCGGCACACGGATCGGCCCCTCGTCATTTAGAAGAACTGTCGATGTCGAAACCATGGAAAATATAAGATCTCCACCTCTATGAATTGTAACGTGGCAGCTCGCTGCCAGTTATTCGCCTCCTCCAACGCCGCGGAACATACCCTGCCGTCCCCGCCCCCGCCGGAGTCCAGGCCGGTCGACCGGACCGCTAGAAGACGGACCACGTGGTCGGCTCGGACTTCGGACTCTGGCCAACCGCCCTCCACCCCGCAACCCACCCGCTCGGCCCTTTGACCGGTAATTTGCGCACCTAGTGGTGTCTGGAGTGACCCAATTACCGGAAGAAGAAGGCCGAGCCATCATCTTGAGCTTGACCGTGTTACGTGAGAGACAAGTATTCGCCAACCCCCGTTTTTGAAATTGCTTCCGGACCATTCCGAGCGTTGAGATTTCGATAACTTTTTACTACGTGAAACCCCCTAGACCGGTGTGTGCCTAATCTTAGCTTTTTGAGCAATCCGGAACCCCCGAGTGCGAGTGTGTGCCCCAAAGAACATTGCCACCTCCCTTGGAGTATCGTTGCCTGGCTACGATAAGGTAAGAGATTTAGATTTGCCAGTTTTTCCGCCTGGACCAGCTTTCCCGGTTTCCCCCGAGAGGAAAACCGGCGTCTACGACGATCTAGGATATGTCTTCCAGGCTGGGAATTGACCCTCTTAGTATTTAGCCTTGCTTAGCTTATTGCATGCCCGCTTGGCCTCCCCGCTCTCCCCGTCCCTTGCCTCGCCCGACCCGTCTCCTCGCCCCTCGCCCGTTTGGTCGGTGAGCTGCCGATCCGACACACACCCGAATCCGAATCTATCGGTGTGCTTACCCCAACACCACTCTGTCCGCGCCTGACGGTGTGCGAACTAGCCGTACCCCCTCTCTCTCTGCGCGCGCGACTCGCCACTCTCCGCTTTCTAACGAGCTATCTCTCTTTCCCGCGTGCTCTCGCTCGCTCCCGCGCGTAAGCACGTCCGCACAGCTGACCGCTCGACGCTCGTCGATAGCCCCGCCGGAGAGTGACGCGTCTGGCACCCCTTTTCCCTTGGGGTTACTCTTACTTATTCTTTACTCTTATTTATTATTCTTTAATGTGTTTTCGATTACTGGAAATATGAGATTTAATTCAACCAACGCCCGTGTGTCTTCAATCAACGCCCCACGTTCCCCTCTACCATCCTGAGCCCCGGCATCCCCTCAACCCTTCCCGATATCCCGTTTTCCCGACTTTCCTTCGCGGCAACGCGACGAGTGGTCCGCGTAACGGACCTGGCGCCCAACTCTCTCTTATTGACCATCTGCACCCGTGGGACGTTGGGAGAAGCGTCCAGGTTTGATAGCACTGCCGACCCGAGTCGACCAAGGACTCGGGAGAGCGTGTTACAATATATGAGGTGTTCCATGTGAAAACGAGAGCGATCTGACCTTGTGGTTTTCGATTTCGATCTAACATTTTTTTTACATTCCTTATTCCGTACTAAAACCATACCCGATACGCGTTTTTCGATAGCACCTATCTATTTCGATCAATCAATTTACGAAAATATCCAAATTTTCAATTTTACCATTTTTCGCATTTTTTTAGTCCGAAACGTCGTGCTTTGGGGTAAAATTGATTATACCGAAAATGTTCACTTTGAATTGATTTTTCTGAAAAAAAATCTTTTTGAACTCCCGTCACTCACGATCATCGGAAATATTCGAGTTTAAACGCTAAATTTGAGATTTCCAAAATACGCCATTTTTTATTTTTATTTTTTTTTATTTGTAACGTATACACGGTTCTTCTCCCGTGTTGAGGAGGGTGGTAGTTGTAACTAAAGATGGCGACGTATATCTTAATATTGTGTATTTCCAATTATTCGATTACAGCTACTTGGTTAAGACAAAAGGTGAAGTTAAGGTATGGATGTGGAGTGAAGAGAAAATCTGGCGAGATGTGTAAGGTAGGAGTCAGGGGAACTGGAAATGAGGAGAAAAGAGGATAGGTAGGGGAATTAGAATAGCTGACTCGTTGCATCCGACATGCTGAGTGCAACGAGTCAGCGTGGCGTGATTTCCGAGGTTTCGGGTGAAACCTCGGAGCGGATGGGAATCGGAGAAGGATAGGATAAGGGAGTCGGTATGTGCGGGGCACGTAACATACGGACGTTACACCCCCCGCGTTAGAGAGAGAATAGGGGTAGGAATACAGTGGATACATATGCGAGCTTAGTACTAGGTATCTAATATGTGTGTGTGTGTGTGTATGCGGATAGTACAATAGTTCATATCTGTTGCGCATATATAGGTGTATATAATGAGGTTAGGAGTGTCTTTAGCTTAATTTAGCGTTAGCTTGATTATTATCGTAGAGAGGAGAAAATTAGGACTTCCAGTGGGAATTTCTTAAATGTTAGTTAGGTATTTTTGTTAGTTTTGTAACGACAATTTTCAAAGATAACGTATTGCCGCCATTTTGTAACGACAATAAACCAAGATAAGGTGCGAGGACAACTATTGTCGAAACCCTACGTCCTTCCAGGTTAATTATTCGATTAATGTTCAATAAAAGATGTTCGCGGGATTTGTTTGGGCGCCAGACGTAACTAAACTTACGCCAGTCAAAGATAATTTTCACAGATACTAAACTTTACTCAATAAACTCAATCAAATATAATAATCGACTTGAACATGAAAATTGACATCGAATAACCTATAGGAACGACGGCCTTGAAGCACGGCTAAGTCAGCTAAAATAAGGTATAGGGTAGAGTGCGTGGATTCACCTTTCACAGATATTTATTTAATGTGGAATAATTGAGGATAAAAGTTCGGACACCAGATTTAATCCTTCTTTGGAACCGAAGTTCCTTATATTGTACTCTCTTTTATTACACAAACATGCGAGCGATAAATCAAAGAAACATCAATCAGATATCAGGTAGCAAAAGAAGCAAATGACAATTTATAATTAGCGAGCTGTACAGGATTAGTTTTTCAAATCAAAATACGCGAGAAATACATTACTCTAAGCAAGCAAATAATATAATTTCCTAGCGGTATTGAAATACCGAGCAATAACACATGAGGTGACCTAGCTAAGCGTGCTGTATAGGTGAGCGATATAATACAAAAGAGCTATAGTCGAAGTTAAACGTATCACTGGGCGATACGATACCCGAATAAAACAAAAGAATTAAAAGCAACGCTTAGCGGTAAAGAAATTATTCGCAAATACCTAGCAATAGAGAAATTCGCAGAGAAGCTACATTTATCAATCAAAGAGTTCGAATAACGATTTTCAGAACGATTAAATTACGAATTTATCAATCATTACAAAAGAATCAATACCAGAACTTACAGAGAAGAAATCTAATTTATCAAACGACTCGACTTTACTTAACTAACTTAACCTAATGCAACTACGTTCAGCCTACCTACGAGATACGGATGGAATAGTAACACACCATGTTCGCAGATAATAATTAGCAAAATATTCAAACAAATTAATAATAAAAGCAAAGCAAATCTACAGAAATCAAACACAAGAAATAGATCATCAGATAAAATCAAGCATTATACTCTAAGACATGCGGAAAATTGACTCGACAGTAAAATCGGATAAAATTACAGAGCAGAAACAAATTATTAAACAACTAATCAGTCACGAAACCTCTCTGCTGGATTTGTTCTAATGCGAGACTCATCACGTGGCTCATCGGCTCACGCTACACAAAATGTCCAACTGACTCCTCCAGAGATTTTTCGAGGCTTTACAAATATTCAGAACAAGCGACCTTACCTTACAAAGAAATCGGCTACATCTCTTTAAGCACGGTAACTAATAAAGCGGAAAGAAACTTAGCGGAAAGAAACTTAGCGGAAAGAAAGCAACTAGTTCACAAATAGCATAGCAAGGCTTAGATAAGGTGCGGTAAGCGGTAACGGTGGTGCGGAGAGACACGTCTTCGTCGGAGAGCTGCTGAACGTAGAAGGAAGAGCGGTGTAACGTCCAAACGGACAACCAGCATCTAAATATACGTAGATCTTTAAGCTTTACACGATTTCACACAACGCACACGACTAACTAGACAAAACAATGTTAGCATTCAGATAGGAGGACCCCACGACAAAAATCAAAGACTAAGTATAACTCGCCGTCTAACTATACGTCGATTTTAACCTTATGCAAACAAACCAGAAATCTAATTGTAATATTGACAACAATATAATCCAAGAAATTCAAGGAACAATTACACCCCGGGATATGCTCATATCTCGATGCTACACATACTTGACCACATACACCCCACATACCCACATTACACGATTAAAGTAAGTAACGATACTAACCCAGATGATAATCGCGGACAGGTCCACACTGAAGGTACCAAGATTATCGACAACGAAGTTGTCGATAATACAGAGTGTTGAGTAGAATAACTTACCATCGGACTAGTGTTACCCAACATCAGTTACCCACAATGAAATACGACGTTACCCTCACTACCTGACCAGTCCACGATAATTATCGTATTACTAAGGTATACCATATTCCAATGTATGCTACACCGTGCGCCTTATTACCTGAGGTTTAGATATAGCGATCTACATTATCCTACTAGATATATATATTACTAACATATTAATCCGCACTATTCTACTAGAATAATTTCTTAATTACATAATCAAATATTGTTTAGTATTAACATAACAATCCATATTATTATTCCACTAGAATAATCTTTTACCATTTGATATTGTAATCCAACAGAATAATCTTTTACCATTTGATATTGTAATCCACTAGAATAATCTTTTACCATTTAATATTGTAATCCACTAGAATAATCCTTTACCATTTCAATATTAAGATTGTAATCCGCACTATTCTACTAGAACAATTACATAATCAAATATTGTTTAGTATTAACATAACAATCCATATTATTATTCCACTAGAATAATCTTTTACCATTTAATATTGAAATTATAACCTACATTATTTTATCAGAATATTCTGTTATATTATTACATCATCTAATTTTATTCATGACATAATAACTTACGTCATTGGACTAGAATAAACCCTATATAGATTCAAACAAGCCTTTACCAAGAAATACCCCCGCAACTAGACGAAATTGGGCTAAGAACGAGTTCTAAGAACTCGAGACGTGACTTTTTCAAAAACAGAGCATTTCATCACCTTAAACCAAGAGGCGTTACCCCACTCTAAGAAGAGGCACGCGTCTGGGGATCCCCCCCAGACGAACCACATAAAAATTAACGACCAATGGACGAACCACAGGAAACTGACGAAATGATTGACGAACCACAGAAAACTGACGAAATGATTGACGAACCACAGAAAACTGACGAATTAACGGACGAATCACAGAGAACTGAAGAATCCCCCCTAGAAACTTATTCGCCTATATAAAGCCCCCCCAGAAATCCCGGGGCGCGCTCTTTTCCTATTCATAAAACCTATAGTCAAGTTACTCGATAAAATCTTAAATTCATTTCATTCAAAATCGTTGATTCGTTACCTAGACATATTTGTTTGCTGATCAGACCTAGAACGAATATTTCTTGTAATCTAAAACCCTAAAAGGTATTACATACAATTAGAGTAAAGGCTTGGTTCAATCATATAATAAAAATTATAACAATATAAATCTGTATTGAAAATCTAAATTGTAACAATATAAATCTGTATTGAAAATCTAAATTGTAATAATATAAATCTATATCAAAAATCTAAATTGTAATAATATAAAACTATATCGAAAATCCAAAAGACACCATTGAGAACCCAACAATAACAGGTAAGGATCAAAACAATTATCAATAATAGTATCTATCCATTCTAAATAATCCTTTCTCATCTCGGAAACCAGACTTAAACTTAGTCCGAGAAAAGGGAGGTAATTTAAACAGACAGTTAGACAGACTCCAACCTCGAAAAGACGTGACTTCCCTACCATCCTGTGTACTTTAGTACTTCATCGGCGATTGGCACCCCGAACTACTGAGTGTACGTCTAGGTAGTCGCTTGCGATCAGGTCCAATAGTTAGACTAGGGATTTGTCCGCGAACGTTCCGCCCCGACGTCACAGCGGGATGATCGTCTTGGGTGGCTTGACCCTGGTCCTCGGCTAGGGGGTGAGGCGGGGAACCAATGATGTTTGACACCTTCGATGATTGGCCAAATTTCGAATTGCGAGCGGAAAATCCTGTCGTCGCGACGACTCGTCAGCCGGCGTGACGTCAAAATCGGTCCGATTTCTTCATTATCGAGCGGAAAGGAGGGTTGCCTGCTTCTCAGTCGTCCGAGGGAGGCGTTACTCTGGATCTTCGCGGTCCGGTATCGTCCGTGCGTCAACCGGGCGGATTCAAATACTGCGGCGGCAGAGCCACTCGAACTCGACCTCGCTGCAGCTCTCTAGGTCGATCTGGATGCCCCTTTCCCGGATCTGCATCCTTCGTCGGCCTAGAGACGATGCGGAACGTTGTCTTCGTCCTATGTCGCACGATTCTCGTCCTTCCGATAACGAATCTATTTTACGTCCTGGAGCTGTAAAACGTCGGTGATAACGCCGGAACAATAGTTAGTGTAGTCGGTTCGGTGGCGGGAATTTCTTCGGTTTCACCGATGAACCTTGGAGCGGGAGACTTGTGATACTTGGCGTATCGTCCTATACGCCGCTTCCTCGGTATCCGAGCGATAGGCGAAGTAGTCTTCGGGCGGGAAATCTTTTGTGGATTCTATACTCCATCCATCCAACTTCTATCCAGAGTAAGCATCCTCCCCTCGTCTGCGTAGGTGCTATCCTCGGCACTTTCCAAGGCGCAAATCCCGGATTGCACACCCATGAGGTTAAGGTGGCGGTAATTCGGACCGACGTCTGCAGTTGCCTTGATGATCTCGAAGTTCTCGAAGTCATCTTGTCGTCAGACGTACTCTCTCAGTTTTACCGTACCGGTACCATGTTCAGAATAAATCAAGAGCGTTAATTACTATCTAATAAATTTCCCTATTTTTGGTGTGTCACTACCCATCCGTGGTGTTTCGTCTAAAGACGCGCCTCCGCACCTGTTTCCGCCTACTTTTCTCTAGATAATCTGAATTTACTGGGACGTTGCAAAATGCAACGTCACAACATGTATATACTTAGGTACTAGTTTATGATTCATTAGTGTTAGTATAATATTGTTTTTATAGCCTATGTAATACCTGGTTTTTTTTTTGTTTTAATTTTAGTTTACAATGTTTTCGTAATTCGGTCTCTAGGTTACAACGTTATCCTACACTTATAACTAGTAGTAACATGGTATAGTACGTTTCGAGCGTAGCGACAACTTGGTTTGTTATTCGTAATACTCCAATGATTCAAGCGGATGGCTTTTAGTTATAGTTATCGGTCCAAGGTGAGATTTGCGGGGTCTAGTTTTGTGCGTGCTTTGTTTAGTAGGAGGGGGGGGGGGGGGGGGGGGGGGGGGTTGACTATTTCTAGTTCGATTGGTTGTTCGTAGTAGATCCCTTGGTTTTCTCTGAATTTCGAAATGTGGTATGGTTCGTCAGTCGTATTCGAGTCATATGAACCGGCTCTGAAAGTTATGCATATTCTACGTTAAAGCATTCAAGTCATTTTCTATATTGTTATTCTATAAATTGTCGTCCCGGATATGCGCAGGCTTTAGTTTATTGAGGTGCACGATTTTAGTTTTGTTAGGTGTCAGGTAGATTTCCGCATTTATGTTGTTTATTATTCGTTTGATTATGTAGGGGCCTTTATAGTGATCGTCAAGTTTAGTGCGTGTTTCGTTTAGTAAAAATACTCTTTGTCCTTCTTTGAAGGATTCTAGTTCTGTCTCCTTGTCGTAGTAGTGTTTCGATTTTTTCTTCGTATTTTTGAGGTTTTCTGTTGCTGTTTTGCGAATGTCGCGTAAGGTGTTTATTAGGTTCAGGAGATACGAGTTGTATGTTTTGTTTGACGCGTTCTCGGACGAGACGTCTGTCGGTAGTTTGGCTTGTCTGCCGAAGATTAGTTCATGCGGTGTGAAGTTCGTACTTTCGTGTTTAGCTGTGTTGTATGCGAAAACTGCGAATCGAATGTATTCGTCCCAATCTTTACCCGAGGTCGTATAATGTTTGATGTATTCGATTAATGGTAGATGGCTACGCTCTAAGGATCCATTCGATTGCGGGTGATACGGGCTTGTCTTTGTTTGTTTAATTTTGAAAAATTTGCAGACTTGTCGAAATAAGATGCTCATAAAGTTTCGTCTTTGGTCTGTTAGTATTGTTTGTGGCGTTCCGTAACGCGTAATATATTCTTTGGCAAAAGTTGCGGCTATGGTTTGTGCGGTTGCGTCAGGAATCGGCAAGGCATCCAGGAACTTCGTGAGGTTGCATTGGATTGTTAGCAGGTATTGGTTCCCGTTTTTTGTAGTTGGAAGAGGGCCGACTATGTCCAGCGCGATTTTTTCAAAAGCGTCCGTGGGTGTGTCCGTAATGACCATTGGTAGTTTGGTTTTAATACGAGTTAGCTTTTTGCGTTGACAGCTGTCACAATTCTTAATGAACGTTTGAGTTTGTTCTTTAAGGTTGGGCCAAAAATATCTTTGTCTGATGCGTTCGTAAGTCTTCGTTACTCCTTGGTGACCGCCTATTAATGATTCGTGGTTTTCTCTAATTATTTCTTGACGCGATTCTACATTGGGTATAACGGTTTCGTCGGTACACAGTGTGACATTAATGTTTGAGTTTATGAATGTATGATAAAAAACTCTTTTCACTCAGGACCATTCGAGGTCGTTAAGCCCCGAATTTGACTTCTGAAATGCGAATGAGTGAATGTTGTTATTCAATAGCAGCCGTTTCAAGTTTGCCACCGTGTGGTAGAAGTCCTTCACATTGGTTCTTTCCGTTCGTTTATTTTTTGTTATTAGTATGAAGATATGTTTCTTCTTGCATTTTGTAACTATTATGTCGAATTTTTCCGCTCTGTGTTCTTCGAATATTTCTTTATTTATCATTTTCCTCTCTAGTAGTTGTTTTGGGAGCCCGTCATTCCACGGGCAGTCGGCTGAAATGCAGTGAGCGTAGTTGTCCTTCATCATTAATAGTCCGTCTTTGGATTGTAACACATTAGCTATCGGTGTGATTTCGTCTAAGATGTTTATGAAGTGATCAAAGTTGTGGTTGTTATCGCTTGAGGTAATAATATTCGGAATACACGAATTTTGTGGTTCCAAAGAGTTGTCTGGGTTAGAACTTTCCGAAAGTTCGCTATCTAGTATCATCTCGTCTGTTGAGGGGTCAGGTATCAAATTTTCAATGTTTTCATCGCCGGAGTTAGGTGTTGCGATTGGGTTAGGGGTGGTTATGTCGTCCGGTTGGCGGGGTGGAAGTCTTCTCTCCTGTAGGGTGGGTAATAGTTCATGCTGTTCGTTAGTTAGTGGTGCTGGGTCAGTAGGTATATCCGATTGCATGTTGGTTTCGGTCACTGGGCGGACATCGTTACAGATTGTAATATCTATGTCTGTGTCTTCGAATACGTGATGAATCATGCGATTAACTGTATCCCAGTCAAGTTCGTCTAGGCCGCATCCTAATCGTGGTATAGATAGGGATTTGATCCCGTCCTTCTGTAATGTTCTTTTAAGTTTTACTAGTATATTGTACATGGTTTCTCTCGTGGGTTTATTGAAGTGTTGTTCTTTTGTGACTAGGTTGTAGATTGTACGTCGCGGGTATGTGACAGTGATTATATCTGAGACTTTTGGTTGTTGTTCTCTCAAGCGTTGACGTTGTATAAGGCCGCGTTTCACCATTTGGTCCGCAATTCCTTGGGACGCTGCGCAGTCTGCTGAGATGCAGTGGGCGAGGTTATCCTTTCGCGTGAGTAGGTCTGCGTGTATTTCTTTAATGTGTCTGTTGCGTGTCAGTGGTAGGTAATCCAACTCCACTAGAAACTAGCTGTAGGTGGGTGCGTGTCCTGTACCCTTCGATGTTCCAGGTTGGTTCTCCAGTGGTTCGTTTTGGTTCGTTGCGCTGCGGTCAGTATGAATTTTAGGGAGTTTCCGTTTCGTTTTTCCGTCTGTGGATGTAATGTTTATATCTTGTTCCTGGGTCTGTTTGTTAATTATTTTGGTAATGTCAGGCGGAGCTATGACATTCCGTTTGCAAAGGCCGCGTACCTGGCTGTCTGAGTCATCTGTGAAATCTGAGGGGTTATCTACGTGCGGCCTTCTTCGCGGTGCTGGGTTACTTGATGACTGTGTCTCACGATGTCGTTTATCAGATTTGTTTATATTCAATTCTGCAGAGCCGCGTGTAAATTCTGATGGGTTTGATCGATCATATGCGTATTTTTTCCGCGGTACTGAATATTGCGATGATTCAGTTGTTCTCGCGCGTTTGGTAATTCCACTGTTTGTGGTAATTGCCTGTATATTTGAGTCCGTTGACGAGTCCGAGGATTCAGATGGATAACTTATACGTGGTTTGCGTCGGGCAGGGTTATTAGATGAGTCGCTGTTCCTTTGTCTTTTCGTTGGTTTCTCAGAGGTCATATCGGCGTCTGAGCGTTCTGAAGTCGTTGATGTCTCTGTAGTCGTAGTCTGGCGGTTTTTGGTTCGTTTAACCAGCGTAGGGTTATTGGATTCATCGGTACTGCGTAGACGTTTAGAAGTTGAAGGTAGTATCTGGCGTGTTTCTGTGGGTGGATTTCGAGATAGCGCATCTGCGTTCGCGTTCAGTTTCCCTTTTTTGTAATCTATATCGTAAGAGTATTCGTCGAGTGTTAGTCGCCAGCGCAGCAAGCGTGACGTTGGGTCTTTCACGTTATTTAGCCAAAGGAGTGGTCTGTGGTCTGTTGCCAATGTGAAGTTTCGTCCGTATAGATAAGGCCTGAAGTGTTTTACTGCGAAGATGATGGCCAATAATTCTTTATCCGTTGTTAAGTAATTAGTTTCGGCTTTTTGTAATGCTCTGGATGCGTAAGCGATCGGTAAGTCTTCTCCGATTTTGCCTTGGCTGAGAACCGCGCCTACTGCATGGTTCGAAGCATCCGTGGTTAATAGGAAGGGTTTTTCGAAGTCAGGGTACTGGAGTATTGGCTCGCTACAAAGGTAGTCACGTCACGTTTCGAAGGCATGTTGGTGCTCGGACGTCCAAAGGAATGGAGTATTTTTCTTGAGGAGATTGTTGATGGGTTTTGCAATTTCCGACATTTTGGGGATGAATCTCCTATAGTAGCTTATAAGTCCTATGAATTGTTTAATTTGCTTAGCGTTTTTGGGAACTGGATAGTCTCTAACTGCTGTTATTTTGTCTGGGTTTGGCTTGACACCGTCTTGTGTTATCAAATGCCCAAGGTAAGTGACCTCCTTTCGTAGGAACTCGCATTTCTCGGGTTGTAAAGTTAGGCCAGCTTTTGAAAGTCTGTCCATCAGTTTTTTGAATTTGATAGTGTGTTCTTCCAGTGATCTTGCGTGAATGACTATATCGTCCAGGTAAACAAAAATTTCGTTTCCTTGCAAACCGGAAAGAATTTGATCCATCAAGCGTTGAAAGGTCGATGGGGCGTTATTTAGCCCGAATGGCATACGATTGTACTCAAAGTGTCCGTGCGGAGTGGAAAAAGCAGTCTTCGGGCTGTGGTCGGGGTGCATTGGTATCTGGTGAAACCCTGAGGCCAGGTCAAATGTTGAGAAGTATTTAGCTGATCCTAGCTGGTCCAGTATGTCCACGATATTCGGTAGTGGGTAGGAGTCACCGATTGTTTTCTCGTTCAACTTTCGAAAGTCGATTACCATTCGCCATTTTTTTTCTCCGTTCTGGTCGGATTTCTTAGGGACTATCCATACCGGTGAGTTGTGAGGGGAACAAGCATGTTTGATGATGTTTTGTTCGAGTAGTTTGGATACTTGTTTGTCAATCTCGTCTTTATGTTTCTTTGGGTAGCGATACTGTTTTGTATGTAATGGCGTGTCGTCGGTTGTGGGGATAGTATGGTTAATCAGTTGCGTGCACCCCAGCTTATCTCCTGGTAGGAAAAAAAGGTGGTTGTATTCAATTGCTAATTCGGTTATTGACTGTTTCTCTTCGTCATTCAAGTGGTCGAGTCTCAGATTTTGTTTCAAAATATCAAGTCGTTTTGCGTCGTGGTTCTGGGGAAAGTTTAATGTTCGGGTACTGTCGTTTGTTCTGTTTTCTACGTTTTTCGTCAGTAGGACATGTGAGTTATCAGCTGGCTGTGGTGGTAGTTCAGCGGCTCCGAATCCGGTGACTTCTTCTAGTGTTACCGTAGGTCGTGCTATCTCTGCAGTTGATTCTCCCGAGTTTATCACGTACGCATATGCTATGCCGTGTCTGTTTGTGACTAAGGCCTTGCCCAGAAGGATATTAGGGCCTAAGTCCGTCTCCTCTAGGAGTCCTGTACTTATCGCTGAGTTCGTTACGTTGATTAGTATCACCTGCGCGGTTCGGGGTGGAATCGAGATAATATTTTCGTCTAATAGTTTAAACGTCTGTGAGTCATTGAAGGTTATCGCGTTAGCTTGGAATGAGATTGTTGCATTTTCTTTGCGGAGAAAGCTGGTACCTAGGATACCATCTTCTTTTATTGGGAACGAGTTATCGACCACATGGAATTTGTGTTTTCTAGTGCCAATTGGGATATCGAGGGTACCGAGTGTTTCGATGGTGCCAGGTGTTGTTCCAATTATACGAGTCTTATCTGTTGTCGCGAAGTATGTATGACGGGTCAGTGCGCTGCGTTTGATTATGTTTATATCGGCTCCGGTGTCAACGAGGAGTGTGATTGTTTCATTCGCGAGATGCGGGGTGTGTATGCGGACTTTCGGTGTTCTTAGTGTGGTAGATATAAGTATCCGCGAGCCCGTCGTGTTACCAGAAACGTCATACGAGACCGGTAGGTTTCCCGTGTTCCGCGATGAGACTTGATCTTTTTTGAAACATATTGTAGCATTTTCAAGGTTGAAGAAATCCGCACTGAGGATCCCGTCCGCCTTTATTGGGAAGGTATTGTCGACGAGGTGAAATTTATGGCGCGTGTTTGCGAAATTTAGATCTATAGTTCCTAATGTTTCGATAGATTCATTGGTGATTCCAAAAACACGACGTCTATCGGAAGTTGCGTATCGGGTGTTTCGGTTAACGGCGTCGAGTTTTATTAGGTTAATGTTCGCGCCGGTGTCAATAATGAGTCTACCAATTTCACCGGAGATTTCGGGGGATTTTATTTCTATTATCGGTGGACCATAAGAGATACGTTCGTTGTGTTGGGACGCTTTTGTGGTGTTCGGGGAGTTGACGCGTCCTTTCAACAGTCCCGTTGTTTGTTTAAATGCTGCGAGTTCGACAATGGGTCGTAGGATTCCCGGTAGTTTGTCTGAAAATTGTCGGTGTTCCTATAGTCAGTGTTAGTATAATTGACGCGAGCATAACTAGACCGTTCGAGGTTCGGAGCAGACCGTTTCTGGTTAGTAGGTCCATTTGATGTATGGCCAGGACCGTTGTAACGAGGTGCGTTATAGGATTGAGGTTGTTGGTTGTTGGGAGGGTTTGGTTGATAGGTGGAAGGACCTTGGGTTTGTTGTTGGTTGTCGTAAGTTTGAGTGTGACACTTCTTCACTGTGTGTCCCCGGCGTTTGCAATACGTACAAAACAAGTTATCAGTACGCTCTCAGTCGCCTCTTAGTTTTCGTCTATCTGAAACAACTTTTTCTGCGCTCACCGCCTTATCGACCGCCGCGCGTAATGTGTTAGGTTTTTCGTTTAGTACTCTTTGTTCTAGATCGTCGGATAGACCTTTGATAAATGATCGCAATGCGTTTTCTGTAATGTTTTTCATCAATATCGTTGCGTGCTCGTGGCTTTCTTTTGATTCTATTATCTCGCGAGCTGTTTCAACAAGTTCTTCTACTCTGGTTCCGTATTCTAAAGCGGTCTCGTTTCGCGCAGGGCATTCATGCGCGATTGCTGATTGTACGTCCGATATCCGTTGTTTTGGTTCGTATGCACGTCTAAGGTCATCGAGGATTTTTTGAACTGAGTCGAAATCGCCTTTTGGGAGCGCTCTTTCTGCGCGACCTTCGACTTTCGAACGTACAAGTGCAATGAATAGTAGCACGTCTCGTGGGTTTATAAGGGTTCTCGCGTTTTCTACCTTTGCGATGAATGACTCTACTGGAATATTCGAACCGTCAAATGTCGGAATAATCAAAGCTGCTACTTTCAACGGTAAGTATGAAACAGTAGGTTCATCTAAGTTAGCCATTTTGGTGCTTGTGATTTCTAGCTTATTGTCTAATGGATGGACTTACAGTACGATGAGTGTTCCTAGAGATATAAGGTTGAATATCATTTTCGGCTGTACTATCTGTAGGTAGTGGCGGTTGCCAAGTTGATCTCGAGAAAATGTTGTTCGGGAGTTGTGGTTCAGGTGACGTCTTCTCCAGTATCGTTGTCATGAAGTCGTCGCTGCAACCTTCGGCGTTCGTGGTTTGATGCGGGTCTAGTAGCTGTAGTTCGATTGGTGTCGTTGAGTTTTGGATTTCCCGTGGGTTTGTAATTTACGGACGTCGTTGACGTGACGTTCCGAAGTGGATTCGCTGACGTGTTAGGTTCTGTTCCAGTGCGTTTTGTTGTTGGATTTTTGTTGGTTTGTTTGGTATGGCGACTGCGTGCCTCATTTGTCACTATCGTTTGAAACTGCACTTCTCACGAGGTGAGTTACAACCACTTAATCCTCAATCACGGGGCTCACCGCTGCCACCAATGTAACGTATACACGGTCCTTCTCCCGTGTTGAGGAGGGTGGTAGTTGTAATTAAAGACGGCGACGTATATCTTAATATTGTGTATTTCCAATTATTCGATTACAGCTACTTGGTTAAGACAAAAGGTGAAGTTAAGGTATGGATGTGGAGTGAAGAGAAAATCTGGCGGGATGTGTAAGGTAGGAGTCAGGGGAACTGGAAATGAGGAGAAAAGAGGATAGGTAGGGGAATTAGAATAGCTGACTCGTTGCATCCGACATGCTGAGTGCAACGAGTCAGCGTGGCGTGATTTCCGAGGTTTCGGGTGAAACCTCGGAGCGGATGGGAATCGGAGAAGGATAGGATAAGGGAGTCGGTATGTGCGGGGCACGTAACATACGGACGTTACATATTTTGAAAAAAAGTAGACAAAAATACGAAACTTTGAAGCCCTCAACCAAGTTGGGGCGGGTTTTCCTTCTATTTTTTTCGGGACTCGGAAGGTCACATTAGTGACAAAAAATGCAATTTTCGAATTATTTTGTCAAAAAGCGGTTCACTTTTTTCGCAAGGTGTCGCGCAATCATTTTTTTCCTTCTTCTTTGAATCAAAATTGGCATGCTTTGAACCAAATTGGCGGACAAACGAAATATTTCTGAAAATTCGCGTCCAGGCTGGATAGTCAATAATCGCTCGGCGGAACGAAATATCAACGGAGCTTTGGTGGTACGGAATGAGGGAAAAAATTCGGAACCTTTTTCTTATTTTTGGGTTGATTTTCAAATTTTTTCTCTGATTCGGCGCCACCGCAGCTCCCTTGATATTTGGCCCCGCCGAGCAATACCCGATCTACACGGTTGCCCATCACACAGACACACATACGCATTCATGCTGCAAATTTATACGTTATGCATACATGCTTATCCGGAATGTTCCGTGACAAATTTTGTATTTTACACAGTTGCTCCTATTCAATCTCTCTATCCAGGGTGATGAACAATTCGTGACGAATCCTTCACAGGGTTAATCCCTGTCGAAATTGAAGTTTGAATTTCCTTGGCCATTGTTATAGAACGCGCGATTATCGAATTTTACGAAAAGCTGTTTTGTTGTAAAAAAAAGTTTTTCACCTTTCTCGAATCGGGAATTCAGATAACCTCGTCATTTTATTCTGGAATGATTGATTCTTCGATCCCGATAAAAACTAATTGTTGTACTCTATTTCTAATTGACTTCAACTTTTTCTCCATGATTGATATCAAACACAAAAAGTTCGGTAACATTACTCCAGATTCTTTAGAACCGGCAAATGACACAAACCTACAATCAAACAGAATCAAAAGGTAAAATGATATTATTTTACATAGAATTGAACCAAAAATCAATTGTGAACAAATCACGATAGTTATTGTCAGCCTACAGATTCCACAAAGGTGGAAGCAAAAAATCATTTGCGAAAATTACAATAGAAAAGTGAATATCGCATTAAAATTACGATAAAACGAAAAAAAAAAAAAAATGGTTGAGGAAATTATAACTTCGATTATAACAAAGATTCGTCGCAAATTCTTACTCACCCTGTATACCGCGGTTCTCGCGGCGTTAGTATTGAAGTTATAGCAGCGCAGGATTCTTGAGTGACTGTACGTAGTTTGTTTCGTATCTCGAAGCACACACTGCGAACTAATTTGTTTCCACAAACCAAAATTTGAAAACAGTAAATCATCCCTGGGTGGCTTTTTTATGATTGAAAATTGATTGCGTAGGGCTAGAATCGGCTCAATTTGACTGGCGTATCAGACATTAGCGCCCCTTGTTGACAGCGCGGCGGGCCTCATGTGAAAGTATCGTTTGTACGCTACATTCGTTGCCGCGCGGTCGCGAACGATTCGTAGCACTCACGAGTACGCGATTGGAACTGTGCGGGTAGTGCGAGTCAGATACAGATGTGATCAATCTTGTCTATAAAGATTGTGTATTCTGCATTTTTCACACTATACGTCCATACAGAGAGGGAGAGGGAGGGAGGGAGGGAGGGAGGGAGAGGGAGGGAGGGAGGGAGGGTGGGAGGGAGGGAGGGAGAGAGAGAGAGAGAGAGAGAGAGAGAGAGAGAGAGAGAGAGAGAAGCATTTATTATAGCCCTGGGATACGCTCCCCTTAGGACTTTAAGTGATACAAGACAGTAAGTTATACAGAACAAGAACATGTCAAAGTGCTTCCAAACAGAAATAGAAATACAAATATACCGGCTTACAGAAATCTTACGTACTACTCATATCCTATACACAGAACCAACAGAAAAGAAACAAGCCAACGCAACTTATTATAAAACTTATGATTAGCTAGTCCGAATGTGCCGAGGCAGCACACAAACAGCGCTCCCGACTAAGCCCACACTAGCCCGCCCCCTGTGCGGGTGTACCACGAAGGGACGCGAGAAGCCCAGCCTTGAAAGTCTCAACTGTCCTTGCTTGCCATACTGCCGAGGGGAGAGAATTCCATAACACTGCGGCACGAATAAGAGTGGCCTTCTGGTAGGTATTAGTGATGGCGAACGGCACCACAAGATTGTCTAGCGGAGTTCTCGTGCCCCTATGCTGTTCGGCTGCCCTGATCTGGAGTTGCGAATGCAAGTACGTCGGCAGTCCGTCGCGCAGAAGCTTAGAGATAAAAACGCCGAGACAGTAAGTCCGCCTAGAGTCTACAGGCAACCAGCCCAATCTATTGTAAAACGGCGTGATATGCTCCGATTTTCTAACGTCAAAGATGAACCGCACACTAGCGTTAAGCGCTCGTTTCAGCATAGTGTCCAGCTCATCCGACAGATCAGCATAAGCTGAGAGAGAGAGAGAGAGAGAGAGAGAGAGAGGGAGAGAGAGAGAGAGAGTTAGAAAACAACAACAAGCTATTGTATTTATAAACGATTGTGTTTGGTGTCTGGACAATCAAAATGGGGTGAATTTGTGCTGCAAGTAGAAAACGTGGCATATCTTCAGGACGGGTGTCGCGTAAGCTACTAGCTGTCCGACTGTAAGTACACCTTTTCTATTTTTTACATCTTCTCTTTTTGATATCATGTTTGACACCAAGCATCATGCTCGCCAACAAAGTAATCACGGGTCTTGAAATCTCAGTTGTTTACAAACTTGCTTTCATCCGGGTGCTACAGAAAGTTGAAAAAAAAATTCATACCGTTGATCCAAGCCAATCCAGACTGAATGTCGTAACGCTCGCGTTTTCTGCGTGTTGTTATCCAAAATGGATAAAATTTTAATGTCATTGAATTCCGTCTGCGGTAATCTTTGAGTATTTAGGTTGAATACGTACACGCGTTACAGCCCATCGGTAGTCCGATTTTTTCGTGAATCGTCCTCCTTTTTCTTTTTTTTTTCTTTACGTGTAGCTGGATTGTACTTGCGTTGTCTTATCTATCATTTTCTTTCCTTTACGTACGTTCTCCGTGAGCATGATCAGTGAAGCCGCCGAGACGAAAATCCCGTAGATTTTTTCACGATTCGTCAAAGCCTTTAGAGATCTTGAAAAGTATAGGAAAAGTCTGGAAAAACCTTTCAGTCGCACAAGTACATCTACGATGTATCTGGCATGCGCGGCGAATAATACATTTAATTTCATAGACGTATAGTCATACTTTTGCATGAAATCGCACGTGATTAGATCTCTGGCCGGCCGTTTTCGGCCGTCGCGCCCTTCTCAGTCATTCTGGTGCCACAGTGCGAGACTGATTGTTTCAAATGAGAACGGAGTTTTCCAAATTAAGACCTCACGGGGTGTTGACGATCTCTTGTGGGCCCAGTTTCGCCTGGCATATCGCAGCATCTGTCGGCGCAAAAAGGTTTGGCCCCTCAATTAAAGTCATCCTAACTTCTAGAGAAAAAATGATTAAGCATAGAATCAAAGACAGTCGTAAAGCACCGAGTTTTTTGCGTCTAATGATTATTCCGAAATTTCGATTGAAAAATCACGTGAGCTACTATGATCTCCGAAGGGTTGAAAAACGTAGTTTTCACGGAATCCATCAGTATACCTTGACTTCAACTCGTCACCGTTTGTCTGAAAAAAGCACAAAAAATTTGCAAAAATTCTGAAAGATTCCCGAACCATTGACGAACATAACCGCGCTTTTGAATTAGGAAAATGTTCAAAAACCTGGACACCAGGTGGAAAAACGTCCGATGATGTGATTCGGCGAACGGCTTGGCACAGGCGAATCTGAGCTAGCTCAAAATTTTCGTTGAAATACACAATATTTGATTCCGTAATTAGTTTCCGGCTCACAATACTGATCTTGCTGTAATCGACGTCGATAGTTTTTCTAAATAGTGAGGGGCTCCGTGTGCCTGAGTTGCGATATTCGTCGCTGTATTTCCCCTCGTCCCTCCCGCCTGCCGACGCAATTGTTACTCGCGGTCCTCGTACACACATATAGTATACCGAAGACGCAATTATTGCTAGCAGTCCTTGTTTTACTATGTACGTGTGTACACGGACCGCGAGCAACAATTGCGTCTTCGGTATACTATACAGGGAATTTCTGAGGAAAGTAGCCATCCTTACTATAGGCAACCCAAAAGACGACCCCAGATTGAGTCTACGCCTTTGGCTGCTACAAAACTGGAATGGGGGATCCGTGAGAGTGGACTTAGCAGACGGCTCTCTGCCAAACGTCGCGGTTGAAAGTCAGGTTAGGAAGACAATAACATCGGCACCGATATTAGAGAATGAAATGTAAACCGACAAGTGAGTGAGTTGTGAGTTGATTTCGCGAACGCGAATCGGATAATTATCTGTGAAAAAATTACCGTCAAGTAAACAGTTGATTCGGGATATGAACTTCGTGTTGTCAAGAAGCAGCTCATTCACAAATGAGCTGCTAATTTACCAAATACACATGTTTGGTAAATTGACTTCGGTAAATAAATTTGAGCAGGTAGGTGAACGAACATTTATTTACAAAATAATTAGAAACGGGCAAGTACTCGTTCACCGTCGTATCGTTGATTATTTTGCAGAGTTTAGATTTGATGCAGGCTTCGTTGCGAGGCAGGCTTCGATGCGAGGCAGGCTTTGAGGCGAGGCAAGCTTCGAGGCGAGCCAGGATCAAATACGAGGCAGGCTTCGATGCGAGGCAGGCTTCGATGCGAGGCAGGATCAAATACGAGGCAGGCTTCGACGCGAGGGAGGCTTTGGGACGAGGCAGGCTCCGAGGCGAGCCAGGATTGAATACGAGGCAGGCTTCGTCGCAAGCCAGGCTTCGATGCGAGGCAGGCTCCGAGGCGAGCCAGGATCAAATACGAGGCAGGCTTCGATGCGAGGCAGGCTTCGATGCGAGGCAGGCTCCGATGCGAGGCAGGATCAAATACGAGGCAGGCTTCGATGCAAGGGAGGCGTTGGGACGAGGCAGGCTCCGAGGCGAGCCAGGATCAAATACGAGGCAGGCTTCGTTGCAAGCCAGGCTTCGATGCGAGGCAGGATCAAATACGAGGCAGGCTTCGATGCAAGGGAGGCTTTGGGACGAGGCAGGCTCCGAGGCGAGCCAGGATTGAATACGAGGCAGGCTTCGATGCGAGGCAGGCTCCGAGGCGAGCCAGGATCAAATACGAGGCAGGCTTCGATGCAAGGGAGGCTTTGGGACGAGGCAGGCTCCGAGGCGAGCCAGGATCAAATACGAGGCAGGCTTCGATGCAAGGGAGGCTTTGGGACGAGGCAGGATCCGAGGCGAGCCAGGATCAAATACGAGGCAGGCTTCGTTGCAAGCCAGGCTGCGATGCGAGGCAAGCTTTGAGGCGAGGCCTGCCTCGCAACGAAGCCTGCCTCGTATTCGATCCTGCCTCGCCTCGAAGCTTGCCTCGCCTCAAAACCTGCCTCGCATCGAAGCCTGCCTCGCAACGAAGCCTGCATCGTATTCGATCCTGCCTCGCCTCGAAGCTTGCCTCGCCTCAAAACCTGCCTCGCATCGAAGCCTGCCTCGCAACGAAGCCTGCCTCGCAACGAAGCCTGCATCAAATCTAAACTCTGCAAAATAATCAACGATACGACGGTGAACGAGTACTTGCCCGTTTCTAATTATTTTGTAAATAAATGTTCGTTCACCTACCTGCTCAAATTTATTTACCGAAGTCAATTTACCAAATACACAAATGAGCTGCTTCTTGACAACACGAAGTTGATATCCCGAATCAACTGTTTACTTGACGGTAATTTTTTCACAGATAATTATCCGATTCGCGTTCGCGAAATCAACTCACAACTCACTCACTTGTCGGTTTACATTTCATTCTCTAATATCGGTGCCGATGTTATTGTCTTCCTAACCTGACTTTCAACCGCGACGTTTGGCAGAGAGCCGTCTGCTAAGTCCACTCTCACGGATCCCCCATTCCAGTTTTGTAGCAGCCAAAGGCGTAGACTCAATCTGGGGTCGTCTTTTGGGTTGCCTATAGTGAGGATGGCTACTTTCCTCAGAAATTCCCTGTATGTGTGTACGAGGACCGCGAGCAACAATTGCGTCGGCAGGCGGGAGGGACGAGGGGAAATACAGCGACGAATATCGCGACTCAGGCACACGGAGCCCCTCACTATTTAGAAAAACTATCGACGTCGATTACAGCAAGATTAGTATTGTGAGCTGGAAACTAATTACGGAATCAAATATTGTGTATTTCAACGAAAATTTTGAGCTAGCTCAGATTCGCCTGTGCCAAGCCGTTCGCCGAATCACATCATCGGACGTTTTTCCACCTGGTGTCCAGGTTTTTGAACATTTTCCTAATTCACAAGCGCGGTTATGTTCGTCAATGGTTCGGGAATCTTTCTGAATTTTTGCAAATTTTTTGTACTTTTTTCAGACAAATGGTGACGAGTTGAAGTCAAGGTATACTGATGGACTCCGTGAAAACTACGTTGTTCAACCCTTCGGAGATCATAGTAGCTCACGTGATTTTTCAATCGAAATTTCGGAATAATCATTAGACGCAGAAAACTCGGTGCTTTACGACTGTCTTTGATTCTATGCTTAATCATTTTTGTTCTAGAAGTTATGATGACTCGAATTGAGGGGCCAAACCTTTTTGCGCCGACAAATCAAGTATTTTCGTCGTTGATTCAAAGACCTCGTTTTCGTTGAAAGATCTTTCTGCACAAGGAATATGATGTATCATATTATTATCATTTCTTGTACAAACTGGTCACAAGGCGGAAAAAACAGCTGGCCTATTCCATCTCAGATCGCCCAGCGAGGTCGGGACCAAAAATTCAATCGACTTTGGAAAAAAATATATCATTATCTGATAAATTCTGAAAGACTCGTATATATCTGGATTTCGCTCGGAAAAATTTCCTTTTCCCTGTACGAATATTTGCAATTTTTAGACCAAACCCTGTTATTTGCAAATTTCATGAGTGTCCTTTTTTAAAAAGTGCTGTAACTTCTGAACCTGTGGACGGATTTCGATGATTTTGCCATCAAAATGTGCGTATTTTGATCAGCTTCCAGACAAATTCAAGTTCAGGCAGACCGAATAAAAAATGTCGGAGTTATCTCGTATAATGTGAAATAGATCGAAAAAATTCAAGTCCGATTTTTGGTAATCGCGATTTTTTTTTCAGATTGATTTTTTCTCAAATAGTGGCAACATAATACTACACTTTAAGCAAAGCTTTATTAGTGGCAAAGCTTTGTTACGAGAGCGAGGAATTTTTTAATTTCTCTGATTTTCGCCATTATTTATAATGGGGAATTCCACGCGAACTCGATCAGTCCCCGAAAGTCGACTTTTTTGAAATGACTGATTTTTTTAATGTTTTATACTACTCAAAAAACCTACCTCTATTTGGCAGTTTTTTTCCGTTTCACCGTTTCGATGAAACGAAATTAGGAAATATCGCGGTTTTTTCACGATTTTGATATTTTGAGCAGCTGTAACTGCAAATCTGTTAGCCAAATCAAAAAAGTTTGTGTAACAAAACTTATTGGTTCAAGTGAGCTATTTGGAAATTATTTTTCTTTTTTGTAATTTTTGAATCGTCTAAAATAGTTTTTTATGCAAATATTCGTACAGGGAAAAGGAAATTTTTCTGAGCGAAATCCAGATATACAGGTCTTTCAGAATCTGTCAAATGATTATATATTTTTTTCTGAAGTCGATTAAATTTTTGGTCCCGACCTTACTGGGCGATCTGAGATGGAATAGGCCAGCTTTTTTCAAGATGCTTGTGATGACATTACAAACTGATTTGTGGTTGCTCGTAATACTATATGAGCTGTGGTTGAATTATTTCTTCAAATTGATTCTAATTTTATACGAAATGATTTTGTGTTCGTCATGAACCCCTCTTCTGTTGCAGCGTTTTATTAGTGGTATAGTAATTCGTGGAAGACCATTCGACGGGCATAATTCGCGTGACTAAAAGCAAAAGGGCCTAAGCGCCAAAAAAAAATTCCGATTTTTTAGTGCCAAAATCTTTTTTATGCAACATAAGTCCTTTTGGGCATAGTCACAAAAAAAAATTTTGTTTTGGCGCTGAGGCCCTTTTTCTTTTAGTCATGCAATATGTTCCTTTCAACCTATAGTCTCGGATTAGCTGACACTTTTCTTTTCCGTAATGAATAAACTTGAACAGCATAAACTCAAATTTACCCATTTTTATGTTACTTTAATTTTTCATTTTTTCATTTTTTTTCCATTTATAGTTCCAATTATCAATGTTGCCATTCACGCTTCTCGATTCATACTGCCTTAACTACATGTCCTCCTGTATTACCTCCGTTACACCTTCTCTTTCTCTCTCTCATTAGGAATTTTTTCGCATAGTACCGGGTGCGCCATTCTTGTTGCCGAACGTAATTCGGAATTCACTAAGTATAAGTACTTTCCAAGTTCAGTGCAGAATAATTCCCACCTCGAAAACAGTTTCTGTAGAAAATTTTGGAAGAAGGTATTCTTCCACATACGCATGGTCCGTAACATCGATTTTTTGTTTTCTCATGATGTACATGGAAGTCTCGACCAAATGCACCACGCTTAGACGCTTGCACACAAATAAATGAGCCACAGCCGATGGAAGATATTGCCAACGATGACGTCTGTGGAGAAGAGGTACAGCTCGAAGGCCGTCAGATCGTCGACATCTCCTATGTGCTGGAGCAAATGCACCAAAAATTTGACAATCACAATCGAGATTCGAATTGTTCGTTTCGAGATGTAATCCAAACAAAGTCGTGTCGCCGAGGTCTGCAAACGCAGATCTTTTTTCAGTGCCGAGTGTGCAAGTTTCAGGACAGCATTTGGACGGATCGCGACGGAAGCGATACAATGCCCATTAATCAATGTGCTGTCGCAGGGACCATGGCCACAGGAATCGGATTCTCGCAGCTTGAGGAGCTCTTGGCCTCTATGGGTATTCCCTGCATGTCGTCGGCAACATACAGAAAATACGACATGGAGATGACTGCAGCATTTGAGAAGGCAGCTCTAACTGAAATGCTACAAGCAGGCGAGAGAGCACGACAGTTGGCAATGGACAGCGGTGACTTTATAGTCCACGAAGGGGAAAGAATCCCGTTCATCACCGTTGTGGCCGACTGCGTGTGGATGAAACGGTCGTATAAAACGGGTAAGTATGATTCCTTGTCCGGCGTTGGTGCCATCGTTGATCAACATACGGGCAAAGTAATCTTTATTGGCGTGCGCAATAAATTCTGCGCGATTTGCGAATGGGCTACGAGGCACGATATTGCTATAAGACCTCACGTATGCTTTAAGAATTGGGGCCGCGATCGAGCTTCCACGGGGATGAAGGCTGATGCGCTACTACACGGGTTCAAAGCAAGCATGGAAATGCACAAATTGATTTATAAGACGTTGATCGCGGACGGAGATAGCAATGTTTATGAATCAATCCTGGATAACGACCCGTATGGTAAGTACGGAGTAGTTGTTGAAAAAAAGGAGTGCGTTAACCATTTGCTACGAAACCTGTCGCGAAAAATTAGAGACGTAGCTAAGACCGGAGGCCGCAACATTTCTCGGCTCAAGAAACTGGTTGGCGGCAGTGTCTTGAAATTCAGAGAGACAATTGAAATGGCAGTCGTGCATCGCCGGGGACATGAGGAAGATAATTTGGGAAGTCAAACTGCAATTGATCTCCTGAAGAGCGATGTTCTGAATGCACCGTATCACGTTTTCGGTGATCACCGGAAATGCAATGAATCGGGCAGTTTTTGTGTTCAGCAGACCACCGATGAAGGTTCAAACCTCGTCGATGACCTCAAGAAATCAGGACTTTTCCAGCTGCTGGAAGATGCGATCACGTATCTAGCTTTTCATTCTGACAGCTTGCTGTACCACGCTAACAACAATGCTGCCGAATCGTTTAATTCGATCGTTTGCAAATTGATCGGAGGCAGACGTATCAATTTTGGTATGAGGGGGTCCTTTCAAGCCAGGTGTGCTGGATCTGTTTTGCAATATAATTCACAAAATGTATTGACAAAATTACACGAGAGCGAGGAAAAGGTACCACCTGCCACGATAACGTCTTTGGAAGCCAGACGCCAACATAAAGTGGCAAATAATGCTGAAATCAGACAAAGACAAAAATTATCGCGACAACTTTCTCCTCAGAGGACCAGAAAACAACAGGGGCGCGACCATAATTATGGCCCGAACGCAGAGAAGCCAGATTTACCTTCTGGTTTGTACAGCGATCTCGTAGTGGTGCACCGGCGCCGCCTGCAGGAACAACAACAAAATCGGGTCGAGATTGAAAAAAACACCAGAGGTCAGGCGGATAATGCACTTTGGAGATCTGCACGATCCAAAATGTTGACAGCGTCAAACTTTGGAAAAGTTTGTAGGATGTACGATAGCACATCGTGTGCTGCTTACGTGAAGGGAATTCTGTACCCTTCCATAAAGAGCACTCCTGCTATGGTATGGGGTCGGACAAATGAATCGAAGGCTATCGAAGCGCTTGAGCACCAACTAGCCAAAGAAGGAAATGCCGTTACGATCAAGCCGTGTGGAATGTTTATTGATCGTGATCTGGAATTTCTGGCAGCTAGTCCGGATGGTGTTATCGACGATAACACTATTGTCGAAGTGAAGTGCCCTAGGTCGGCGCAAAATTATCACCCGGAAGATGCTATTCAGCAACGCGTCAGCGAGGTCCATAAGTACTTTGACGTTAATGATCCGACCAAAATGAATAAGTCGCATCATTATTACTATCAAGTTCAGGGACAGTTGCACATCGCACAGGCCGATGTCTGCTATTTCACCGTGTGGACGCCACTGGGCTTGAAGTATATAAAAGTACTCTGAGATGACGAATTCTGGAGTAAGCAAATGGAACCCTTTCTCATTCGTTTCTACAACAAGTGCTTACTACCCGAAATAATTGACGGCCGATACCCTCGCCGTATGCTAATTCGGGAACCAGAATATATTCTGGAAGCTCGACAGCTGAAAATCCAGCTGGCCGAATTATCACAAGCGGCAGCGGGTCGCGTTCATAGGGGAAAAATTGCAACGCCTGACTGTGACGCAACATCGGAAGAGAGCGATGTAGACGTATCACTTCCAGTTGACATGCAAAATGAACAGTTGCATGATGTCTGTAATGATACCACGATCCTGAACAAAATACAAAGTACAGACAGTGAAGGAGAATGGAATAACCGTAGAGACACAACAAAACAAGTGGCACCCTCAAAGTTGATTCGGAAAAATCACCAGGATCCCGGTTCTTGGATTGTGTCCTCGTCAGAAGAAAATAATTCTAAAACCGAATCGACAATACCACCCCTGAAGCTCGTCAAGCGCAGAGCTGAAAACGGAGTGCATTGGGCTGTGTCATCCTCAGAAGAACAATGTTCATCAGGAGGTACGGCACGAGTTCCCCCGTTGAAGCTCCTGACAAACCGGACAGATGAGGGAGAATTCTGGATTCTTTCATCCACAGACGACCAAGAATCTGATCATCAGCTCCGACAAGTCGCTGTACCCACCGTGCAAGGTGGGCCTCGGACATCTTCGAACAAGCAAGCAAAGATAGTCCTCACGGAGCGGCCGCCGCCGACACCTCAACTATCCGAGGAACGTCGTAATAATCCTTGGGTGGTTGTAACAAATGATAATTTCACACAAACCCCAAGTGAAGCAGAAGTCGAAGTTTTGGCATCGATAAATAAGAATGTCCCTATCGAAGAGGTTCGAAGAGACATATTATCGGTAAATTCGTTGTTGAACGATACATCCATACATCAATTTCTATCGGTGATCAAGAAAACAACCAATTTCAATACCGAAACTTCGCTTTGGCTCACACACCCACGGTTCATCAAACCTTCGTGTACATCGCAGGACATCCATATTATAGGTGGTAATACTTTTAGGCATTGGCGATGTACACATTTTGATGGAACCAAGTTGTTTGTGTATGACAGCTTAGGCGGTAATGGGTATCAGTCATTGAAAGACGAAGAGAAGAAATTCATTTCTCTACGATACCCAAATCTCGACATTGAAGACGTCGTGTTTCCAGCCACCCAAAAACAGCCGGACAGTTACAGTTGTGGAGTCTTCGCTGCGGGTTTCGCTACAACAATAGTTTTGGGACGAAACCCTTCGGATGCTACATATTCCAGGGATGGGATTCTGTAACTTTCCGCTAACTCCGCTAACTCCGCAAAGTCCGCTAACTCCGCTAACTCAGCGGAGACCGTTGGTTGGCTAAGAAGCCAACGGTCCGTCCAGTCAGAGACCATTTCGGATTTCGGTGGTGCCTATTTCTTATCGCTTATTTCCCATTACCTTTTTCCTATAGTCCTATTTCCTGTAGCCCATAGTCCAATATTTTGATCCATTTATTCGTTTTCTTTCCATCTTTTTATCTCCTCACTTTATTCTTGTGAAATTCACGCATATGTATCAAGTGACAGCTGCTCTTGCGTTTGTTTATTTGTTGCAATTGGCGGCCGGACAAAGCCCACGGCACCACCGTACAGGTTACCACCGTACACAGCGCCACCGTATAGGCACCACCGAGGCCCGAAGCGGTCTCTGATTGGACGGTCGGTTGGCTTCTTAGCCAATCAACGGTCTCCGTTGAGTTAGCGGAGATAGCGGACTTTGCGGAGTTAGTGGAGTTAGCGGAGAGTTACAGAATCCCATCCCAGGAATGTAATGAAAATGAGAAATCATCTTCTACGGATAATTGAGAGTAGGAAATTATCTGCCTTTCCAAGCATATAAGGACGGAATCTGAATCCGAATATGTCATTCGTGAAAGAAATTTAGATGCATTTTTCCCTTATTTGTGAAGTTAGAAGTTTTGCCATTACTAAAAAGGTTTCCAGTCATTCCGCGAACGATTATGATCGGGATCTGATATTGCATCACCTCGATTATAAAAAACAGTTCGCAGCGCTTCAGAACTTGTTTCTTTGGAGCTTACCGAAATTCGAGTTGACAAATTTGCGGAACGGAATGAGAATGTACACTGTCTTAACATATATGTATTCAACATATTGCATTTTGCAACGTCCCAGTAAATTCAGATTATCTAGAGAAAAGTAGGCGGAAACAGGTGCGGAGCGCGGAGGCGCGTCTTTAGACGAAACACCACGGATGGATGGTGACACACCAAAATAGGGACTTTTTAGATAGTAATTAACGCTCTTGATTTATTCTGAACATGGTACCGGTACGGTAAAACTGAGAGAGTACGTCTGACAACAAGATGACTTCGAGATCATCAAGGCTGGGGAAGGAACCAATGACAGGAGGTTATCGCTCGAAGGAATTGCAACTGCAGACGTCTGTTCGAATTACCGCCACCTTAACCTCATGGGTGTGCAATCCGAGATGTGCGCCTTGAAAAGTGCCGAGGATAGCACCTACGCAGAAGAGGGGAGGATGCTTACTCTGGATAGAAGTTGGATGGATGGAGTATAGAATCCACAAAAGATTTCCCGCCCGAAGACTACTTCGCCTATCGCTCGGATACCAAGGAAGCGGCGTATAGGACGATACGCTAAGTATCACAAGTCTCCCGCTCCAAAGTTCATCGGTGAAACCGAAGAAATTCCCGCCACCGAACCGACTACACTAACTATTGTTCCGGCGTTATCACCGACGTTTCACAGCTCTGCAGACAGTGAAATAGATTCGTTATCGGAAGGACGAGAATCGTGCGACATAAAACGAAGACAACGTTTCGCATCGTCTCTAGGCCGACGAAGGATGCAGATCCGGGAAAGGGGCATCCAGATCGACCTGGAGAGCTGTAGCGAGGTCGAGTTCAGGCGACTCTGCCGCCGCAGTATTTGAATCCGCCCGGTTGACGCACGGACGATACCGGACCGCGAAGATCCAGAGTAACGCCTCCCTCGGACGACTGAGAAGCAGGCAACCCTCCTTTCCGCTCGATAAGGAAAAAATCGGACCGATTTTGACGTCACGACGGTTGACGAGTCGTCGCGACGACAGGATTTTCCGCTCGCAATTCGAAATTTGGCCAATCATCGAAGGTGTCAAACATCATTGGTTCCCCACCTCACCCCCTAGCCGAGGACCAGGGTCAAGCCACCCAAGACGATCATCCCGCTCTTCCTTCTACGTTCAGCAGCTCTCCGACGAAGACGTGTCTCTCCGCACCACCGTTACCGCTTACCGCACCTTATCTAAGTCTTGCTATGCTATTTGTGAATTAGTTGCTTTCTTTCCGCTAAGTTTCTTTCCGCTCAGTTTCTTTCCGCTTTATTAGTTACCTGTGCTTAAAGTGATGTAGCCGATTTCCTTGTAAGGTAAGGTCGCTTGTTCTGGATATTTGTAAAGCCCCGAAAAATCTCTGGAGGAGTTAGTTGGACATTTTGTGTAGCATGAGCCGATGAGCCACGTGATGAGTCTCGCGTTAGAACAAATCCAGCAGAGAGATTTCGTGACTGATTAATTGTTTATTAATTTGTTTCTGTTCTGTAATTTTATCCGATCTTACTGTCGAGTCAATTTTCCGCATGTCTTATGCCGAAATTCATCAAGCTCCGTTAAATGTTTAACCGCCGTAATATTTAACGCCCCGTTAAAGTGTTTTGTTTCCATCGAAATTTTTAACCAGCGTAATAGTTTCGACGGCTTGTTAAAAATGACCGCCGCGGTTGCTGAGCGACTTAGTACGGGAGACCCACATAAAACGATAGATACTTGCAATCGCAGTTCGTTGTCGTTGAATGCACGTGAATCCTACAGACACACACAACTCAACTTACGCATTTCTTTAACAAGACATACGGTTGCTCAGCAACTGCGGTGGTAATTTGTAACGAGCCGTTAAAACTATTACGCTGGTTAACAATTTCGATAGAAACAAAACACTTTAACGGGTCGTTAAATATTACGGCGGTTAAACGTTTAACGGAGCTTGATGAATTCGGGCATTAGAGTATAATGCTTGATTTTGTCTGATGATCTATTTCTTGTGTTTGATTTCTGTAGATTTGCTTTGCTTTTATTATTATTTTGTTTGAATATTTTACTAATTATTATCTGCGAACATGGTGTGTTACTATTCCATCCGTATCTCGTAGGTAGGCTGAACGTAGTTGCATTAGGTTAAGTTAGTTAAGTAAAGTCGAGTCCTTTGATAAATTAGATTTCTTCTCTATAATTTTTGGTATTGATTCTTTCGTAATAATTGATAGATTCGTAATTTAATCGTTCTGAAAATCGTTATTTGAACTCCTTGATTGATAAATGTAGCTTCTCTGCGAATTTCCGTATTGCTAGGTATTTGCGAATGATTTCTTTGCCGCTAAGCGTTGCTTTGGATTCTTTTGTTTTATTCGGGTATCGTATCGCCCAGTGATACGTTTAACTTCGACTATAGCTCTTTTGTATTATATCGCTCACCTATACAGCACGCTTAGCTAGGTCACCTCATGTGTTATTGCTCGGTATTTCAATACCGCTAGGAAATTATATTATTTGCTTGCTTAGAGTAATGTATTTCTCGCGTATTTTTATTTGAAAAACTAATCCTGTATAGCTCGCTAATTATGAATTGTCATTTGCTTCTTTTCGCTACGGGATGTCTGATTGATGTTTCTTTGATTTATCGCTCGCATATTTGTGTAATAAAAGAGAGTACAATATACGGAACTTCGGTTCCAAAGAAGGAATAAATCTGGTGTCCGAACTTTTATCCCCAATTATTCCACAATAAATAAATATCTGTGAAAGGTAAATCCACGCACTCTACCCTATACCTTATTTTAGCTGACTTAGCCGTGCTTCAAGGCCGTCGTTCCTATGGGTTATTCGATATAAAATTTCATGTTCAAGTCGATTATTATATTTGATTTAGTTTATTGAGTAAAGTTAAGTATCTGCGAAAATTATCTTTGACTGACGTAAGGTTAGTTACGTCTGGCGCCCAAACAAATCCCGCGAACATCTTTTATTGAACATTAATCGAATAATTAACTTGGAAGGACGTAGGGTTTCGACAATAGTTGTCCTCGAACCTTATCTTTGTTTAGTGTCGTCACAAAATGGCGGCAATACGTTAAGTATTGAAAATTGTCGTTACAGTATAAATATAGTGCTAGTTTATTTATTTCTATCTTCTTTTTCTCCGTCTTTAATCATTTCTCTAATTATTTTCTCGAATGTTCGTACGGTCACGCGAGGGAGATGACCTTCTATCAAACTACTCCCGATTTTGTTCTTATCATTTCATTGTTAACAGTGTACAGATGAATATTCCAACGCCAACACTTTTCTATCTCGATGATGGGGGTTACATTTGGATAGGTCGCAGTTTCGCGTCGCTTTTCGGAGTGACGGGGCTGACCCGACACAACTGATTGTACAACGGTTCACAGCTCTACGGAGCTGCTCGAACCCGTCGCAGTTTCGCGTCGCTTTTCGGAGGTGATCGAACTGTGCGATAATAAGGAAACCTCGTGGGAGACACTGTCAATTAGCTTCCTCGTGGCGTCTCCTGGAAATACTCGCGATAAGGTGAGTAGCTAATAATTGACATTTGCACATAATTGTGACAAATATCACTGTACGATATTTTCATGTATGAAGAACTCCAGAATTAAGCAAACTTCATAACACCGATCATTACGGGGCTCAGAGCAGGGTCGAGATGAAAATTTGTCTGACGGTATGTATAGTAATTATATCTAAGTTGCGTAAGTTTTCATACAGGAAAAGGAACGTATTTAATAAGGTTTTATTCTATCATTCACGTGCATACTGTGTGCTGATCTCATCAGTTTAAAAAGGTCAATTTCCCTATTTCTAATTACTAGCAATACTTATAGCATCCCTAAAATCTAGAGCTATGTCATCTGGAAATACCGGTGGCTCGTTGTGATTTCATAGCCCAGGCTAGTCGCAAAAAACCTATTCTGTCACAGCCATAACTTCATATTCACTTTCGAAGAGTGAAATGATGTAAGCAATACTCGTAAGGACAATCTTAGATTATAAGTGGTAGCCAACTGTGTATCCCAATGATGCATGAGAGTAACGATAATAATTCGAAACAACGTATTTGCGTAGTATCCAATGAAAATCTTGCCAAGCTGATGATTATGCTTACGCATATTCTACGCATATTCCTGTATAGAATTCAGTGTCAACGATACTAATTTTCAGGTAGGAACGATTTCAGCTGCTCGGTTTGTAGTCGGCCTAATGTGATTCCCATAACGGATCGAATCATGGAAAATGATAATATTCGAGGAGTGAACTACGAGACAAAAACTCGTACACCATATCTCCAATTTCTTAATATCTCCCAGTATCTCCCGTACATTTTTTTAACATTTCTAGACATTTTAAACTATTTTTCAAGATTTTCCAACACTTTTCAATATTCTGCAGCACTTATCTCCTAATATTTAAGAAAATTTCCTGAATATCTCCTGCAATGTGTACACCATATCTCCTCCGTGATTCACCCCTCGATAATGTTTATCAAATTTTTCATCTTGAAATGTCACTACATCATTGTTCAGAAATACTCAACTCAACGTATTGTATTCGTACGATACATGGGTAACTGAAGTAAAGTTCTAACGAATCTATGACTTTCAGACATTGGCTTGTTTTGGAAACCGGAAATACAACTTGTATCTCTTAGATTTGCTTGCAACGGTGGGGAATGGCAATGAACGACAAAAGAAATATTTACGATGGTTTTGCTTTTTTTATTTATTATTTGTGGCTGATGGTGATATAATAATTCGTGGCCCCACCACCGCCACCTTTGCCACCCCTTCCGCCTTTTTTCGCCCCGCCGCCCTTTCCGCTACCCTCTTTTCCACTGTTCTTATCCTTCCCGCCGATGCCTTCCTTCTTGTTGCTTCCCTTCTCGCTATTCTGTCCAGTCTTCCTCTTTTCGACCTCAGACCCACCCCTACCGCCTCCGCCAGTCCTGCCTCCCTTCACGCTGTTACCCTGCTCCGTTTCCCTCCTCGTTTCTGTCTCTCTCACGTCCCGCCGCTCTGGTACGCTCCTATACCCAGCTACTTCGCTCTCCTCGCTACTCCTCGCGCCTCTTCCTTTTCCCCCTCTGTCGCCGCTGCCACGAACACCCCGGTGGAAGCGCCCGGGTGACGTCACGTCACGACGTCGGTTTCGCCATCTCCATCTGTAACATTTACAGTTTCCGATCAGAATTGGTGTACTTTCAATGAAAGAGAGAGAAAAAAAAAAAAAAAAAAAAAACATTGAACCAGAAAGATGTAAAACCTGATCGTTCACAAATCATAGATGCTTTGATTCTATTGGGAGGCCTAAGCTCGGGTGGCATTCGAAAATGCGTTCGCTGATATCGATGGAGCGTATATGAAGCATTCTTCATCAACTGGGACATTTTTTTTCAACCGCTCGAATTTCTGTCAAAATTTGCAGGTTTAAAACATTAATCAACATAAACGTCTTCGATTTTTTTCAGATTTTCCTAGGCGTCCGTTCAAGATTTTCAATTTTTCATTACGAACACTATATCTCCAAAAATATTCGACAAACAAAAAAAAAACATAGGGATAAAAACTTTTTCATTTTTTCCGCTTTAACGAAAAAAATGAAAATCATAATTTTTTTGCTTCGGAAAAGTTGAAATTTGCCAAAAAAATTAGAAGAACATTTTTTTCCCCCCAATTACACATCTTCGATTTCAGTAAAAATTTCACACGATGTCTGCCATTGGCTCAAGAGTCTGCCAAAAAAATTTCACAATGGGACTTGCAATGGTTACGACCAAAAAAAATAAAAACCCTGCGAAATCGCATAAATCCGGCCGGCGGTTATGAGATTTCGCAGGATTTTTTTTTTCGGCGTAAACATTGCAAGCTCCATTCTGGAAATTTTTTTGCAGACTCGTGACCCAATGGCAGACATCGTGTAAAATTTTGACCGAAATCGAAGGTGTGTTGTTGGGTAAAAAAGATTTTCTTCTAATTTTTTTTCCAAATGTCAACTTTCCCGGAGCAAAAAAATTCTGATTTTGATTGTCTTCAATAAAAGGGATAAAATAAAAAAATGTTTGTTCGTATGTTTTTTTTCCTTCCTGTTCGAAGAATATTTTTGAAGATACATGTATCTTAACACTGCAGTGTTCGTAAGGAAAAATTGAAAATCCTGGACGGACGCCTAGAAAAATTTGAAAAAAAATCCCAGACAGTCCTTTCGATTAATGCTCCGAACTGGTAAATTTTGGAAAGCATTGGAGCGGTTGAAAGAAAAAGTGACCCAGTTGATAAAGAATGCTTCATATACGGTACGACGTGCAACCTAAATATTCTAAGATTTTCATTCGGAGGCGCGAACAAAATGAAATCTGTTTCCCCCTACAGAAGAAAATTCGATCAGTCTTGGCAAACGGTGAATGCATTCAATTCCAGTAAACAGGGCCTGAGATCATAACGTAGTGGGGAATGCATTCAATTCCAGTAAACAGGGCCTGAGATCATAACGTAGCATGAATTTTGTGAAACTTTGTCTTCGATCAAAATTCATGACATGGACTTTTGCAGTATTCGAGGCGGAAATAACTCGTTGAAATAACGTGTCAATTGCTCGTGAAATATTGAGAGATAATGAGAAATAACTGAAATAATAAAGAATAACTGAAATAATGAAAAATAAATGAAATAATGAGAAATAACCGACGAAATGACTGAAATACTGAGAAATAACTGAAATAATGAGCAATGACAGAAATAATGAGAAATAACTGAAATAATAAAAAATAAATGAAAGAATGAAAAATAACCGAGGAAATAACTGAAATAATGAGCAATAACTAAAATAATGAGAAATAATTGAAATAATAAAAAATAACTGAAATAATAAGAAATAATAAAATTAACTGAAATAACGAAAAATAAATGAAATGATGAGAAATAACTGATTTAATGAGAATTGATTGGATTGATGAAAATTTATTCAATTCATTCTAGATTTATGCCAGACCTATCGCTTCAGCGCGTGAAAATTATGATCAGTTAAAATATTTCACAGGCCTGTTTTCGGTAGCGTCGAGCGAGGTCTCGAGATCGATCGAGATCCTTTCGAGATCTTTTTCGATTTTCGTTTGTTGCAGCCGAGGCTGCGAGCGAGGTTGTGAAAGGGTTGTGATGAAATAATACAAAATACAGATTTGCAGGATTCATCCTCACTCGCAGAACTGTTTGAATTCACTGCGGGAAAATTGTATTTCTATTTAATCAAACATGGCCGCCATAGAGCCCAGTGTTTGTGTCTATAGTAGGTTTGTACCCAGTCAGCGCGCAACAAATCCGACCAACAGGGGATTCCCCGACTTGGCTCGGTCCAGCCAGAAGACTTTAGGGCGGTATATTCACAGTCAGGTCTTCTTCTCGAAACAATCGTAAGTCATAGTTATGGACATGATTTTATTGGTTCAGGGCTGTTATTGAGATAGTCTTGAGAAGAAGACCTGACTGTGAATAGCACCCTTAGCATAAATCTGATTCGACGTAATGAATTTTTCCATTGAAAGAGAGACATCATATGACACTTCCCACCACATTATAAAAAGTAATTTACTTATTGTGTAGTCAGCCAACTGCAGTGGAACTCGCAGTCTCGCTCGCTGTGAAATGTGTAACGAATTTGCGAGCTTTCGCGGTTGAATTGATGATAGATCAAACAGGAAATTCCCGACAAAAATTGTGGAAAAATTGAGTTGAATTCGAAAAATTTATCTGAATTCCAAAAATTAATGAGAAATAGAAAAAATGATGTTGAAATAAATGAATTGGTTTAAAATGAAAAAAAAATATGTTGAATTAAATAAAATAATGTGAAATAAAAAAAAAAATTTGAAATAAAAAAATTAAATTATAACAGAAAAAAAATAATTTGAAATAAAAGAATTAGGTTGAAATAAATGAATTAATTCGAAATTTAAAAAAATATGTTGAGTTGAATGAAATAATGTGAAATAGAAAACAAATTTGAAATGAAAAAATTAAATTAGAATAGAAAAAAATAATTTGAAATAAAAAAATGAGGTTGGAATAAAGGAATTCATTTGAGAAAAAAAATACGTTGCATTGACTGAAATAATGTGAAATGAGAAAAAAAATCGAAATACAAAAAATAATTTGGAATAATTGAAATAATTTGAATTATTCCACAAAAAAAATAATGTGTCAGTCAAATCTTGAGTTATTTCCCCCTCGGCAGTATTGTCGTATGGACAGTTGAATGCATTACCTGGCATGCGACACTGACACCGTGCAAGCGTCAAAGAAAGTGCGAATCTTCGTAATCAACAGTATAATTGATTAAACTAATTTTTTGAAGTATTTAGGTAATTACCGAGTATTTGCGCAACAATATACGTGTGACTGTTTCCCAATTGCGAGACTATACAATGAGAATTTTTTTTCCAAAAGCTACTTGCACTTACAATTCATCCCGGAGCTTGTTATTTGACAATGGGGCCTTCGATCGCACCCCCAACGTCGAACTCGCCACGGTCCTGGCCTCGGACTCCTGCCTGCCACCGCGGCCGCGGCCGCGACCGCGGCTCTCCACTGCCGGCTTTGATCTCTTGAACGGTGACTAAAGCATTGAAAGTTTCCACCAACTTTTGGCAATACCATAAAATTGAAACATTTTGAGAATATCAGCGAGAAAATGTTGCAGGCTGAACACATCGAACATACAAAGTAGCGGAACAGATTTGAGTAAGCTATATTTATATTTGAGTCGAATATTGCTGATTGGATGATAATGACCATCAGATTCCGGTCGAGCGTGAATGGTTTATAGTCCCTGATCACCGTGTTCAGTCACACCTCATAAAATGAAAAGTATTATCGCAATCGCACTTGAAACGCACTTGAAACGCACGTTTTATGTTCATTTGCGAGTGTTTATTTTTATTTCCCTCAGACACACTTCAATTGATCCGATGTACTTACCTCAATTATCTCCCCTTCCTCCACCTCCTCTCTCTGTCGCTTTTCCGCTTCCATTTCCTCGTTTCTCTTCCGCAACTCCTTTAGCTCCAAGTCCATCCACTTCATCGTCTCCCTGCAATCCGTCAGCTCCCGCGCCAACTTTTCCTGCTCACTACACATTATCTATTCAAGACAGAAAATTCACAGAGAATGATGACAAGATCAAGCAGAAGGATACAGATTGTCTTTTTGACTGTGCGAATAATGATTCAACCAAGCGAACTCGGAGTCTCAAATTTCATACTTACTGCAATGCACGTTCCAGAAACACTGATTGTGAGCTAATGGTAAAACACTATGGGCACCGCGCGAAAGAAAGGCCCATTCACGGGCAGCACCGACAGCATTGGCGCGCGAAATTTGAAACAGCCGCGTACCACGATGTCACTCACATTCACATGCCCGAATGAGCGGGCCAACCAAAGCCCGCGGAACACATAATGGCTCAGTTACACAGGGCGCGTCGTGTCGCATGAAGTAACGGTCGCTAGCCAATGGCAAGTGCGCGACAAAATAAAATGTTTGGAAAAGCAGCTTTCCCATTGGCTAGTGGCCGTTACTTGACGCGACGCGTGACGTGACGCGCTCTGTGTAACTGAGCCACAGGTTAGGTCTGCTCGCGCACGTGTTCTGCCAGCGGACACCTGTCACGCGGCTGGCGTTCACAGCTTCGGCAAATTTGAGGGAATAAAAGTTGGATTATAAAAAAACTCATTACGTGTGATGTAAAGATGACGGATCCATCGCTCATTACCAAAAACCGGTCTTATTCACACGACAATGAATGAGGATCATGCGAGTCGATGTGGCAGGGCTATAATTGTGCTCAGACGTTCCGCTACAAAAAGAAGAGTTGACAATCATTCAGGTATGATATTTTATTTCATATCCTACAACGAGACTGCCAGAGGAATCTCGTAAAATAGAACTTCGATCCTGGTGAATCGTTTGGTCGTACTTACGTACGTACGTACGTACGTACCTCACGTGTTGAATCATTCCGTCGCCCAATATTGCTATCTGTGTGCATGTATATTTTTCGGTTTTTTTTTCTCAATTATTTCTCAATTTTTCAAATTCTTGGAAGAAAAATTTCTGTTCAATCACAAACTAGTGTAGATATGATTCTGATGAAATCGTGCACGTATTATTTCCGCAGATGACCGAGAAACACCTTTGAAGACGGATTTTATCAACAGCTGCAACGGTTTTACAGAGGACGGACGTCGGGTGAAGACTAATGCGTCACAAAAGTGTTGCCAAATGAGCGCACTGGGGTCCAGCAGGCTCCTGGAAAAAGTCTATTCACGAATCGACGTTTACTGTAAGCCGCTCGGTTGAACCAGCATGGTACCTATGGGATGTGAAAATTCAGGTCACGCTAATATCGGCCTTGCAATCTGACAAGTAGAGTGACCATAAGTAAGTAGACACTTCGAATTGACTGAAAATTTAGCCGTAGGAAGTCCTTAGTGTACCAAACAAAACGCTATATGACATAAGGCAGTAGGTGCCCTGGGGTAAGGCGCAAGAATAAAAACCATCATTTTTTTTTTTTTGATTTTTTGTTTTCAAGTTATTTATTCATTTTTTGACTCGCACTTCCGCCAATACCTCTCGAGTGGGAATCAAATGTCCAAAATTAATTTTCATACTTACCAACTGCAATTGGAATTCCATCATTTGATTCATCGGTCAAATGGTGAAATCCATAGATTCCATCAGAAATTGTTTTTTAATATTATTTCTTACTACATCATGAAATTTTTGTTTCAATTTGTTGGTTTTCATGTGTTGAATGTGTTACCCTCATTGTGAGACTTCATTCGATAAATTGAATTATGGAATTTTAACATGCAATGGAATTTCAATTGCGGCTGGTAAGTTTGAAAATAAATTATGGACATTCGATTTTCATTCAAGAAGTATTCATGGAAGGGTCGCTCAGAGAATAAAAATTAATTATTTAAATTACAAAAAAACAAAAAAACTTGTGAAAAATACAGGATTCTTATTCTTCAGCCTCACCCTAGGGCGCCTACTGTCCTGATGTGATATGACGTTTTGATCAGTACACTCAGAACTACCTACGGCTAGATTTTCATTCAAATCGAAGTGTCCACTTATGGTCACTCTCCTTGTGAGAATGGAATTCGTTGAATCTTATTTCTTTTAATTGAGAACGAAAATTTAATACATAATTTACAGTGTTGAATTGATATTTTCACAGTTGAAAAAGAAACAGCATGGAAGACAAATCTCAGCAGCAGCTACAACATTTGGCCGAGGTTTAAGTCAAGTAAAAGCTGTGATGCCGAAGAAACCTTGTCGAATAGTTGGAGTAGGTGTGAGAAACTTCTTGGAAAGTCTTTTCACGAACCATCATCTTTCGTGAACCATCTGAGGTCGCTGAATGTTACAAACCGTTGACCGCTAACTCTGTCAATTCAACGGTCAGCACGGGATCTACAAGATCTGAGAATTCTCGCGAGGCTTGATTCGAACTTTATTTTTTCAAACCTTGAAATCAGCGAAATTGATTCACTCAATTTTTTTTGTCCCAATTCAGAATGGGACTTCTTTCATCATCAGTCATAAAGTTGAATCGATATGATTGAAATAAAACTGTAATTTCGTCTTTTCTACAGATGACAGAGATGCTATGGAAGAAAAATTCAACGGTAACTGCAACGATGGAGTAGCATCAGGAGTCGAGTGAAAGCTCTGCTACAAAAAAACTCCTTGTCGGAAATTCACAGTAGAGGCGGTATAGTTTCTGGGCATTCTTATCGAGAACCGACGTCGCCTCTCAGACTTCCACAGCTAACACCGAGGAATGTTTAGCCAGCATGACGACGTCTTGCAAGATTCGAAAATCCTTGAATTTTTTCCCCAACATATCCTCACAAGTTCGGTTGGAATGTTAGTCACGCTCCTATGCGCCAAATTCTATGAAAACTGGTAATTTCTTGGATTTTCGAAATTGTATAGACAGAAGTTCCTCGTCCTTTGAAGTTGAAAATCGGCTTTGTAACGTTAGTAGTAACGAAAAATCGGCCTACTCGAGTTGAATCGATTTTTCAATACTCTGATAGCATTCCAAGTTTTTTAAATATTTGCTTGGAGAGTCTCACATAGCCTGGAATTAGGAAACCCGAATTGCATGTATATCTGATTATGTATGCTGATTATGCTGTATTTGGAATTACTAGAGTCTTCGGCAAATTTTCAAACAAATAACTACAAGTATTCATATTTCGAAGCAATCGGGGAAAGAAATGCGTTCCCTATAAGATAAGGCGGAGAGCTTCACTTTGGGACAGATTTTTCACTCATTTGTGCATGTATACGTGTATATAAATATGTAACAGAGTAGAGAACGGATTGATATAGCAATCATTCCACGGTTCCCTGAGAATTCCAGGTTTGCCAGGACAATGTTTGTCGTTTTTCTAGTGTAAAGATCCTAATATATCGGTCCGCGCATATGAAATACGAATATTTATGTAAGAATATCGATCTTCTTATTAGCCTATCACATAATTTTCGTACACTTTGAATAATATTCAATAGCCACCAGATGTTCAATATTCAATAATTCAAACGTATTTGGTCTTTGAAATAAACGCAAAATTTAAAATTCCCAGAACTTCATCAGAATTCCATGAGAATTCCCTGTCCAACCAAATTCCCCGAGAATTTCCAGTTTCCCAGGTTCTCCCTGTCACTGGACATCCTGTATCGAAATCATTATCGTCAGATCAGATCATGCGTTCCATCTCATTCTCATGTATTTTTGTACAATTATACATGATGGGTAGCTCCTTGGCACGACCTATGGGGTATGGCATGAAATTGTTGCTGTTGTTTCTCTTCTTTTATATTCTACACAGCTGTATTGTAAAAAAATTCATGAATAAATAAACATCCAGGAAATGAAAATGATTGAATTCCCAAAGGCAATCTGAATTCAAATTCAAATATGATTCAAATAATGAGTAGCTATACTTACCAAGGCGTTGAAAGACTCATCGACAAACGGTACCCTGGTGAAAAAAATTTCTACGCCAAAGTACGCCAAAGTAGAAGTTGTAGAAGATTGTAAAATATCGTCAAAAATTGTAGGCAATATTAGAAAATTGTAGAAAATTGTATAAAATCTTGGATAATTTTAGATTCTTCTGTGAAAAAATACGAAATTGTACAACGATTTATTTAAATTCACGAATTTTCGTGACAAACCATTCCAGTTCATGCACCAAAAACATGGAGTTTTCGTTCGTAGATTTTCGTTGAAATTCGTAAAAATAACTACGATTTATTACGAAAAATTTGTGAAATCTACGATATACAATAAAAGACTGTTCCAGTTAAAGAACGAAAAATTTCAGTGCTTTTTGCGTAGACTCTCATAGAAATTCGTCACAGAATCAAGAATTCTCACAGCGATTCATGAAAATCTAGGATTTTTCATCGAAAAAATTCCAGTGTAGCGGTGAAAACCATCGGATATATTTTTTCGTAAAATGTCGTAGCGGAATAAAGAATTCTTACGACAATTTGTGAAAATTTACGATTTATTGCCGAAAAATATCAAAGTTTGAGAGTGACAAACATCGGATTTAGTTAGTCGTAGAATTTCGTAAATGATTCAAGAATTATTACAACGATTTATGGAAATCTACGATTCATTGCCGGAAAATATTCAAGTTTGAGAGAGACAAACATCGGATTCAGTTAGTCGTAGAATTTCGTAAATGATTCAAGAATTTTTACAACGATTTATGAAAATCTACGATTCATTGCCGAAAAATATTCAAGTTTGAGAGAGACAAAAATCGGATTCAGTTGATCGTAGAATTTCGTAAATGATTCAAGAATTATTACAACGATTTATGAAAATCCACGATTCATTGCCGGAAAATATTCAAGTTTGAGTGAGACAAACATTAGATTTAGTTAGTCGTAGAATTTCGTAAATGAATCAAGAATTCTTACAACGATTTATGAAAATCTACTATCCATTACTGGACAATATTCAAGTTTGGGAGTGACATATTCAAAACAATGTATTTCGTTGCTTATAATATGATTTCCCTGTTTCGTTTAAATATATGAATTGGAAACTTGTATGAAAAAGGAGGTGATGCATGTTTGCTGTCATGAAATTGATGGCGTGAAATGAAGTATAATTTCGTCGAGTTCGACAAGTAAAAGTTACAATCATTCACAGTTCCGATGGAAGTGTATAACGACAGATTTCTGTGTTCGAAGTTGATTATTTCCTTATCATCTCGATGTCGGTTAACGATCCATCAGTAAACCCTGGTTTTTTTTTTGTGTCATTTTTGGGGAATACTCAAATTTTTAAGCCATAAATTTATGCAGAATCATGTGAAAAACGAACTATATCTGTTGTTCTGAATGATATATCTGGTGTGTAATGTACCGAACCATTTATTCAGTCTTATTATTAGTCTCTAGATCTTATGTCTTCGTATTCAAAAATAAGTTTTCCTAATGAATTATCCTAATCCTCTACCCATCATAAACCGTTCCTTCCAATCTATGCCTCATCACGGAAAACCCCGTCCTTCCAATATTGCTCAATTTTATGATCCTCTTCCTCCAAGTGTCTCGCAGCTGTCTTTCCAAGAAATCCCTTTTGTCCAAAATCTCCAACCCAAAACTCTACCCCCTAATTTCTGATTGGTACCCTACTCCTCATGTGCACCACCTACACCTCCTACTATTCGCAATTCTTTCTTTACCTAATTTCCTCAAATCCTTCGAAATATCAGTTCAACTAGAATCGTCAAATCGACAACATCCGAATTCCGAACTCCAACAGTTCAACTAAAATCGTCAAATCGACAACATCCGAATTCCGAACTCCAACAGTTAAACAAGAATCGTCAGAACGATAACATCCGAATTCCGAACTCCAATAGTTAAACGAGAATCATCAAATTGACATCATCCGAATTCCGAAATCCGAGACTCAATTCTAACTCCGAACTCCGACAATTCAACAAAGATCCTCAGACCTCATTCGCATTCCAACTCACAACATCGACTATTCTCATAAAATCCTAAAACTCACTCAGTTTCTGAAATTCAAATAAACTTTCACTTTAAGTTTAACACATCTTGTTATTTAACCTCGGAGACCATTACAAAAAATTGGTGTCAGAAGTAAAGGATCATCCTCCTGCAACACGAAATCACAATCAACGAGGCACGCAGTCGCCTATATTGTGAAATTCGTATCCGAGAACGCAGAGCTACACCCTAGCTTTATTCGCTGCTATCTCGAGACCTGTCTCAACGAGAACAAGATAAAGTCAAAACCTCACAGCATCTACAAAGTCAGAACATCTACGAAAATCAGAGCATCTACAGAATCCAGAATATCTACGAAAATCAGAGCATCTACCAAATCAGAACATCTACGAAAATCAGAGCATCCACAAAATCAGAACCTCTACGAAAATCAGAGCATCTACAAAATCAGAACATCTACGAAAATCAGAGCATCCACAAAATTAGAACATCTACGAAAATCAGAGCATCCACAAAATCAGAACATCTACGAAAATCAGAACATCCACAAAATCTACTAAATCTACTAAATCGAGAAAATCAACGAAATCCAGAACCTCAATCAACAAATCTACCAGAACCTCGATCAACAAATCTACAAGAACCTCAATTAACAAATCTCCAAGAACCTCGATCAACAAGTCTACAAGAACCTCAGCCAATAGATCGAAGCAGAACGATCTTCTATCGATTATGTTTATAATCCTTAGCTGCCTACTGTAAGTCAGAAAACTCAAATCTAACTAATTAACCACTATTTCAAAAGACTTTCAAATCAAATAAATCAAAATGTCAGAAGCACATATCAGAATCGAACTAGCCGAAAAATTGCTAACAACTTTTGACGGAACTAAAGCTAAGCTATTTGAATTTCGCGACAATTGCGATAAAGCCACATCCTTAATAGCCGAAGACACAAAACGTATACTATTCGCAATCATAGAAACAAAAATAACAGGGAATGCACGAGCCCTAATTCGAAATAGAACTTTTGCTGATTGGCCTGCTCTAAAAGACTACCTCCTAGAAACCTATTCAGAAAAACGTTCACATGGACAATGGCAACTAGAATTATCCTCTTGTAAACAAGCTCATAACGAAGATGTCATTTCATACGCGCAAAAAATTGAAAATTGCTTGATCAAACTAACCAATAGCTTAGATATCACACTAATGCCCGGTTGCACGAACGTTGGTTACCCAGCGGTGAAATTTAACCGATGGGTAAATCTATCCTCAGGTTAATTTGCTGATCGACAGTTTTACCATCTATTTTATTTGATAACCTATGGGGTAATGCTCAAGCTTTTTGCAGACGACGGCAGCACATTCGTGCCTATCTTCACACGTTTGACAATTGCTCTGCGGATTTTCAAATTGACGATCGGTCATGGTCAACCGTCGCCCACGTCGTATATTACGCTTGTCACGACGCAGTCATGGTGAATAATAGAAAAATGAACGAAAGAATTCACGGCAGAAATTATACGGCCAGTGAAAGGCTATTATTGATCAAATTAATCGGACAGTATAAAGGCATGATTGAAAACGAACGGACAGACCGAACGAAAAAAGGCGCAAATGTGCTGCCATCGTCTGCAAAAAGTTTAAGCGTTACCCCATAGGTTATCAGATAAAATAGATGGTGAAACTTCCGATCAGCGAATTGACCTGTGGATAGATTTACCCATTGGTTAAATTTAACCGCTGGGTAACCAACGTTTGTGCAACCGGGCATAACAGAAGTAGAACGTGCTGCATGCGTTAAACTGCTGTGACGTGGGGGGGTTGGTTGGTAGTGTGAATTCCCTGAGCAGATTATAATGCAAGTGAGAGGATGATTCCCTTCGTCACAGCTGAATAATAAAACTGCCTGATATCCAGGCTAGACCTATCTTGCAAAGCTAAATAGATCGGTAAATGGGATCGTTGCCAAATAGTCCTATACAGGTCTCGATACTGAAGGGATGTGAAGGGTTATGTCCAGAAATAATATGAAATGATTAATAGGCAAAAGGAGACTATATTCTGAAAGCGATTAGATAAATGAAATGATAATTACCCAAGGGCTTACAATATATGCCACATGGGTCAAATAAATGGTTACAATGAATTGAAGCTCGCTACCAATTCAACTACCACCTGAACGTGGGTTCTTGGAGATTGACCTCCGCTATAATTACTGTTCTGTGCTACGTAAAAGCAATAAGGATGAAATGATATGAAATTGAAAGAAAGCTAACGCGTGAATATCTATAACATGATTCTAGGTCGGAACTCTCTCTTGTTATCAGATACGGATAAATACACATGCAAAAATATATATACACATATACATGTATATATTCATGATTAAGAGCGAGTGCTTAACTCTAGAGTGCTAAGGCTAAATCAATATGATCAGGTATGAATATAATTGGATACACTAGTAGAATTACTAAGAAAACCATTGATCCGTGATCTATAGGGCAAGGGATTACCCGTGGTACGTGAGTATCGCCCTAAAGGTCCGGTCTAAAAGAGAAGATGGTCAGGCCGTTAATCGAGCCGAGTTCACTATAACAATATAGGGTGGACTTGCCTCGATTGACCTCCTCCTGGAAATCTTATGGAGGATTACTAGTGCAGCCAATGCAAAGAGGGTTAGGCCTGATATAATATGTAGTAGCAATAAAATATATATACAGGGAATTTCTGAGGAAAGTAGCCATCCTTACTATAGGCAACCCAAAAGACGACCCCAGATTGAGTCTACGCCTTTGGCTGCTACAAAACTGGAATGGGGGATCCGTGAGAGTGGACTAGCAGACGGCTCTCTGTCAAACGTCGCGGTTAAAAGTCAGGTTAGGAAGACAATAACATCGGCACCGATATTAGGGAATGAAATGTAAACCGACAAGTGAGTGAGTTGTGAGTTGATTTCGCGAACGCGAATCGGATAATTATCTGTGAAAAAATTACCGTCAAGTAAACAGTTGATTCGGGATATCAACTTCGTGTTGTCAAGAAGCAGCTCATTTGTGTATTTGGTAAATTGACTTCGGTAAATAAATTTGAGCAGGTAGGTGAACGAACATTTATTTACAAAATAATCAGAAACGGGCAAGTACTCGTTCACCGTCGTATCGTTGATTATTTTGCAGAGTTTAGATTTGATGCAGGCTTCGTTGCGAGGCAGGCTTCGATGCGAGGCAGGCTTTGAGGCGAGGCAAGCTTCGAGGCGAGGCAGGATTGAATACGAGGCAGGCTTTGTTGCAAGGCAGGCCTCGCCTCAAAGCTTGCCTCGCATCGAAGCCTGGCTAGCAACGAAGCCTGCCTCGTATTTGATCCTGGCTCGCCTCGGAGGCTGCCTCGCATCGAAGCCTGGCTTGCAACGAAGCCTGCCTCGTATTCAATCCTGGCTCGCCTCGGAGCCTGCCTCGTCCCAAAGCCTCCCTTGCATCGAAGCCTGGCTTGCAATGAAGTCTGCCTCGTATTTGATCCTGGCTCGCCTCGGAGCCTGCCCCGTATTTGATCCTGGCTCGCCTCGGAGCCTGCCTCGCATCGAAGCTTGGCTTGCAACGAAGCTTGGCTTGCAACGAAGCCTGCCTCGAATTTGATCCTGGCTCGCCTCGGAGCCTGCCTCGTATTTGATCCTGGCTCGCCTCGGAGCCTGCCTCGTATTTGATCCTGGCTCGCCTCAGAGCCTGCCTCGTCCCAAAGCCTGCCTCGTATTTGATCCTGGCTCGCCTCGGAGCCTGCCTCGTCTCAAAGCCTCCCTTGCATCGAAAACTGCCTCGCAACGAAGCCTGCCTCAAATCTAAACTCTGCAAAATAATCAACGATACGACGGTGAACGAGTACTTGCCCATTTCTAATTATTTTGTAGATAAATGTTCGTTCACCTACCTGCTCAAATTTATTTACCGAAGTCAATTTACCAAATACACAAATGAGCTGCTTCTTGACAACACGAAGTTGATATCCCGAATCAACTGTTTACTTGACGGTAATTTTTTCATAGATAATTATCCGATTCGCGTTCGCGAAATCCACTCACAACTTACTCACTTGTCGGTTTACATTTCATTCTCTAATATCGGTGCCGATGTTATCGTCTTCCTAACCTGACTTTTAACCGCGACGTTTGACAGAGAGCCGTCTGCTAGTCCACTCTCACGGATCCCCCATTCCAGTTTTGTAGCAGCCAAAGGCGTAGACTCAATCTGGGGTCGTCTTTTGGGTTGCCTATAGTAAGGATGGCTACTTTCATCAGAAATTCCCTGTATATATTACAGGAGGGATAGAGTGAAGGAAGAAAACACAATAATTAAATATAACCAAAATGAGAACCGGAGAACAACAAGGTATGCAAGTTTGTAATTGAGCTATTGCTGTGGACTTAGCTTTGTTGAGGTTGCGTAAACGGGTGAAGAGTGCGTCTGTAAATTTTGGGTTGAAGATCCTGCTCACCTTCGTAGTAACCGATGCCGAATGTTTGACTTGGGAGCTTAGCTCACGGATTAAATGTTTCTGATTCACTGTTTCAATATCTTATCACTGAGTATAAAAGAAAGTCAAAAGTACAAAAAAGTCAAATGTTTATGAAATAAGAGTTTAGGATGGTTGGATTGAATTTAAAGTAATTACACTACACGGGACCGGGTCTCGGTTCCGTGGCGGAAAGTAATGGTTTATTAGAAAGAATTTATATCTAATGGTAAATTTTATTGATGTGTCTCTTGCACTGATTTTAAAAACTATTAACGGGCACTGAGTCCTTTGTGTTCGCACGTTGAGATGATTTGAACACAACTCTTGGCTCTATTAATGCATGGATCCAAACAACCACGCACCTCGCGATTTGACGGAAGAAAGACGCTTCTTTTGGGCCCGGAGGTGGCAAGACCCCCGCGTTTTGAATTATTCGCACCCCTACGCCCGCGTCTCGACCAATTAGCAGCTTACTTAGTTGCAAGCAACCGTTTTGATTGGCCGAGGCCTTTGGAAATTTCCTTACGCAGCTCACAAATCCCCACGACGCTACGCATCTCACCCACACCTCATTATCTGAAACGTGTCGGTTACAAACTTGCATGCCCTAGAAAGAGAGCGCTCCAACACCTACATACTAGGTTATACTAAGTTTCAAGTAGGCGGGGGTGTCTATGCTGGACATCCCTACATCGCCTGGCCCTACTCCCCGAGGAGAGGCTGACGACAGCAGGAACGCTGTGTGGGCCGCTATCGGCCCATACGTGACTGACAAATACAATATTGCAGCTCCACTTATGAGTTTTAAGTTACGGTCTCGTTATTTGTTATATACGTTCCTTCTCGGAAAACACGAGGCTGGTCCGAAAAGGAAAGAGGTAACATAATAAGGAGTAGATACTGAAAGAAACGTTAACAAAAAGAAAAGAATTTGAAAAAACTACAATGAAGTGTGAGAGAAGTCAAAAGTGAAATTATATGGCTGCAATCGAGTTATACGCAACGGCGGTCTGCACGTGACACTGCTCCAAAATCAAGCTCTCACAGTATTCATGATGGGATTACACAGAGATCTCTCCATCATAGTAAAATCTCAAAAACCCGCAACCCTAGTAGACGCGATTCAATTTGCAATAGCTGAAGAAAACGAACAAAAATCACGACGGGAAATACAAAAATTTCAAAATTTGAATCTAAAAGACACTAAACACTGCTCAAATTGCAACAAATCGGGACATATAACGATAAACTGCTATTTCAGAAACAAACCTAATTACGTACCTAGACATTCGAATCAACAAATAAAAGAAGAACCAAACGTAAGACATTTCAAATCAAACAACCAACAGACGAACGGAAATCCTCACGCATCCCAAAACTCAGCCAATTACAACTCGAAATTCTGCAACTACTGTAGAAAAAAAGGGTCACACAAAAGACGTCTGTCGGAAACGCGAATACAACAATAGTAGACGAGAATTCTACCAGCAAAATCAAAACAACGGAAACGCAACAACACAAAATCATTCCTCAAATTCCCAAAACGCTAACTCAAATCAAAACGCGAATGCTTTAAACTTCGGTCGCTCCCCGATGGCTGCCGCATCGAGGAACGTCCACAACATCGAGGCAGAGTCAACCCTGTAATTAACGGCGTAACGACATACATTCCAGTAGAATTTAAAGAAACAAAAACTCAAACCGTTAATTTACTCTTAGATACAGGTGCCGACATATCCTTAGTTAAAATCTCTAATCTAAAAGGAGACACTCCTTGTTACGAAGACGTAAAATTAAAAATACGAGGTCTCACCCCAGAACCTTTCGAATCAGTCGGATACTGCTATCTAAATTTCAAAATCAACAATCACGTACACACTTGCATCTTTCACGTTGTCAGAAACGATTTTCCTATCAAGTTTCCAGGTATCCTCGGAAACGATATCCTTACGCATCTAAAACTTGAAGTCAACTATACTGATAACTTGCTTCAGCTTTCAAACGGCTCAATTCCTATGATCCACGTCGAGAGACTACTACAACCTAATATCGAAGAAACAGAAGAACAACAATCGAACTGAGAATCAACTCATACAGAGAATTCCGCAATCGAAGAAACCAAAGTAGACGATCATCCGGTTCATTCTTTCAACATTCCTTCTCGAACCGAATCACTTGTGTCTGTCCGAATAACAAATCCTGAAATTAAAGAAGGCATAATCGAAAACCGCGAAATCGAACCGGGAATTTTCCTCTGCCAAAGCATCGTCAAAACTAATTCCAAATTCGAAGCAATAACCTCCATCATAAATACGACTGATAAAAACGCAAACATAGAAAAACCCAAAGTTCATTTAGAACCAATCGAACGCGATGTATTAAAGATATTAAATCTCGAAAGCGATAAATCAACCTCGGTAAATACAAATAAATCACAAATAAACGATCACAGATCTGAACGGTTAAAAGAACTACGCGAAAATTTAAGAGGTTATCACCTGAACAAAGAAGAGCGCGAATCATTATTTGAAATCTGTGAGGAATTTAATCAGGTATTTCATCTTAATGGAGATAAACTAAGCTGTACAGATACAGTCGCTCATAGTATAATAACAAACTCTCAAACTCCAATCGCTGTCAAAACCTATAGTTATCCAGAAATTCATAAAGAAGAAGTCAACACGCAAATAAATAAAATGCTTCAGGACGAGATCATAAAACCTTCGATTTCCCCATGGAACTCACCTCTCTGGGTAGTCCCAAAGAAACAAGACGCATACGGTAAAACTAAATGGCGAGTCGTCATAGACTATCGAAAGCTGAATGACATTACGGTCGGAGATGCATACCCGTTACCTAATATCGCTGGTATCCTCGATCAGTTAGGTAATTCAAAGTATTTCACTACTCTCGATCTTGCTTCGGGATTTCATCAAATCAAAATGGACCCGAAAGACGCAGAGAAAACAGCATTTTCAACTCCACTAGGTCATTATCAGTTCAATCGCATGCCCTTTGGTCTCAAAAACGCTCCTGCAACATTCCAACGACTAATGAACTCCGTTCTAGCCGGAATACAAGGAAATCGCTGTCTTGTATACCTTGATGACATAGTCATTTACGCAGACTCACTAGTAACTCAATCTAAAAAACTCCGCGAAATCTTTCAAAGACTATCTGAGCACAACCTCAAGATTCAGCCAGATAAATGCGAATTTCTACGACGAGAAGTGATGTACCTTGGTCACGTAATAACGGAAACAGGCGTTAAACCAGATCCTTCGAAGATAGACGCTGTAAAGAATTTTCCTACCCCTAAGTCAGAAAAAGATATAAAATCATTCATAGGACTTGCAAACTATTACAGAAGATTTATAGAAAACTTTAGCAAAATCTCGAAACCTATAACGTCACTTTTGAAAAAAGATGTACCTTTCATATGGACAAGTCGTCAACAAGAATCATTTGAAAGTTTAAAATCAAGTCTCACTAGCGAACCAATTCTCAGATTATACCCCGATTTCACGAAAGAATTCATTCTGACGACTGATGCTAGCAACTTTGCCATCGGCGCAGTATTATCTCAAAAACACGACTCACATGATTTTCCTATTGCCTACGCTAGTCGAACTCTCAATTCAGCAGAATCAAATTATTCAACAATAGAACGTGAACTTTTAGCCATAGTATGGGCTGTCAAACACTTCAGATCATACCTTTTTGAAAGGAAATTGTTAATCCTAACAGATCATCGACCCTTAACGTGGTTATTCAGTTTAAAAGAGCCAGGATCACGGTTGGTCCGCTGGCGCTTGAAATTAGAAGAATATGATTACAAAATCAAGTATAAACCAGGAAAAATAAACTCTAACGCAGACGCTCTAAGCCGCATACGTGAAACGACCGAAATCGAACCAAATATCGCGATAAACACAATTAACAGTAACGTCAATCAATCCTATGCCGATTTCCTAAACAAATTACAAAGCTCCGTCATAATCAATGAAAAAGTCGAAGAAATTAACGAATCGATATTCTCAACAAACGTCAACTACGCAACTTGCATTTCTAGAGAATCTCGAAATGGACGATCCAATTACGAACGAATTCAAAAAACGATTCGATCACCTTGAAACCCTAAAATCGCAAAACATAAATATCCACGATGTCGTAAGCGTAAAAAACGAAAATAACTTAATATTCTATCTCGTAGTCAAAGAAAATTATTGGGATAAAACTACCTACGAAGACATTTTCACGGTACTACTAACATTAAAAAACCTCTTAATCAAGCATAAAAAGTTATCGATCAGCATCCCGAAAATAGGCACCGGATTCGATCGATTAAAATGGGAACAATTAAGAACAATGTTACGGTACATATTCAAAGGCACGGATATTCGCGTGAAAATCTGTCTAGATACAATAGCCGAACCAAATCCTGAACAAATATCTCAAATCTCGAATGAATATCACGGTTCACCTACCGCTGGACACTCAGGCTTCCACCGGACTTATAAAAGGATCAAACGGAATTATGCCTGGAGAACAATGAAGAAAGATATCGCCGATTTTATAAGAACATGCAAATCATGTCAATCAAACAAACTCGTTCGCAGAAAAAATCACAAACCTATGCAGATCACTTCAACCTCTTCCAGTCCTTTTGAAAGAATATTCCTAGACATAGTTGGACCGCTGACGCTTACAGAAAACGGAAACAAATACGCTCTAACGCTACAAGACGACCTTACCAAATTCTCACAAGCATACGCTATTCCTAATCATGAAGCTATCACTATCGCCGAAAAGTTAACTACAGAATTCTTATGCAAATTCGGAATACCTAAATCCATACTCACAGATCAAGGAAAAGATTTTACATCAAACTTACTAAAAGATGTCGCTAAACTTTTCAAAATCAAACAAGTACAGACCACGGCATATCACCCTCAAACAAATGGCGCTCTAGAGAGAAGCCATACTACTTTAGCTGACTATCTAAAACACTATATAAAATCAGACCAAACAGACTGGGACGAATGGCTAAGCTTCGCCATGTTTTCATATAATACGACAACACATTCGACCACTAACTTCACACCCTACGAACTTATCTTTGGTCGCAAAGCCGAAATCCCAACCACACTGACGAAAGAACCAGAATTCAAATACACATACGACAATTACATCGACGACTTAGTACTAAAGCTACAGAAATCACACGAAATCGCTAGAAACAACATAATACACTCGAAAGAAAAGAACAAAGAATACTACGATAGACGAACTCACAACATCGATTATAAAATTGGAGACAAAGTGTATCTTCTAACAGAGCATTTTACGAAAACTAGGAAGTTGACCCCCAATTACACAGGTCCCTATACCATAGTTAAAGTCAACTCTCCGGTAAACTTCACAATCATAGTAAAAAACAAAAGAATGGTAGTACACGCAAATAGGTTGAAACATGCGCACACATCAACATCCAAATAAAAAAAAGAAAAAAATATTTCTTAACCAAGTGAAACCATAATTTCAATGTACAAAAATTGATGTATTAGAAATAAGGCTAATGTAAATATCCTACCTGAGTTAAAACAAATTCCTGTAAACAATGTACAAACTTAGATAATTTAGTTATAGCTAACCATAAGTTCAGTCCAATATCCAAGATAACCAATAAAAACTAAGAAATCGAGATATCAAAAAAAAAAAACCCCCAAACTTTACATATACATATGGGGCATTCCATGCCAAATCGACCTGGCGTGAACCCTCACCATTTTTAATTTCCTTCTCCTTCGAGTATGTGAGGGAGGGCGAAAAATATACGTCTGAATTTTTTCAGATTTTTTGGACCCCCGGTTCAAAAGTTGATTTATTTTCAGGAAAACGCGTATTTGGAAATCTGTTAGTCGTACAAAAAAATCACCTGAATTGAAAAGTTTGCAAATAATATGAGTTGACAAAAACTTATTGTTTGAGAATGTTTAAATTATCGTGGGTGCTATTTTTTCGATAAAACACTCCTAATTTTGGATTTTCACTGCGTTAGCCTTTATTGATTCTTGTCAAATTTGTACCATAAATTCTCTGCAAAAATACGAAACTTTTGAGACTATTCCGAAAGTGGTACCAGCTCTGGTTCCGCTGCCAGAATTAAATGAATTTCAAACAAACTGGAAATACGAGTGAAGTGGACGCACTGCAAAAACGAACTATGCTGAATTATGGAATGAATAAGTTCTTTGCATTTGTATAGTAACATATATTTACAGAACAATGATCCAAATTAACTGCAAAATGTCGAATCTTTATGACTAGATTAATGAGGGTAATAACAAAACAAACATCGATTTAATAATATATAACAAAAATATGATATATCATACACGTGTAAAGATATGAGTTATCATATATCTGTAATAGCATATCGGAAATTTATCAGTATTTTTTGTTATATATTATTGAATTGATGTTTGTTTTGTTATTACCTTATAACCTAATTAATCTAGTCATAAGATTTGACATTTTTGGGTTAATTTGAATCATTGTTCAGTAAATATATGATACTATACAAATGCAAAGAACTTATTCATTTCATACATCAGCATAGTTCGTTTTTGCAGTGCGTCCACTTCACTCGTATTTCCAGTTTGTTTAAAATTCATTTAATTCTGGCAGCCGAGCCAGAGCTGGTACTACTTTCGGAATGGTCTCAAAAGTTTCGTATTTTTGCAGAAAATTTATGGTGAAAATTTGACAAGAATCGATAACGGCTAACGCAGTGAGAATCCCAAATTCGGAATGTTTTATCGAAAAAATAGCACCCACGATAATTTGAAAATTCTCCCAAACAAGTTTTTGTCAACTAATATTATTTGCAAACTTTTTCATTGAGGTGATTTTTTGTACGACTAACAGATTTCCAAATACGCGTTTTCCTGAAAATAAATCGACTTTCGAATCGGGGGTCCAAAAAATCTGAAAAAATGCAGACGTATATTTTTTGCCCTCCCTTACATCATACTCGAAGAAGAAGGAAATCAAAAATGGTGAGGGTTCACGCCAGGTCGATTTGGCATGGAATGCCCCATATATAGGTTACGCAATCTGTATCTCTATTTTAATTTACCTTCAAGTTCAAATCCTTAGATGTTTGAATCAATGTAAACATAACCATAGCATCCTTAAAGATAAGCAATTACCCTCATCTTTAATTTAAGCGGGGAGGTGTAATGTACCGAACCATTTATTCATTCTTATTATTAGTCTCTAGATCTTATGTCTTCGTATTCGAAAATAAGTTTTCCTAATGAAATATCCCAATCCTCTACCCATCATAAACCGTTCCTTCCAATCTATGCCTCATCACGGAAAACCCCGTCCTTCCAATATTGCTCAATTTTATGATCCTCTTCCTCCAAGTGTCTCGCAGCTGTCTTTCCAAGAAATCCCTTTTTTCCAAAATCTCCAACCCAAAACTCTACCCCCTAATTTTTGATTGGTACCCTACTCCTCATGTGCACCACCCACACCTCCTACTATTCGCAATTCTTCCTTTACCTTATTTCCTTAAATCCTTCGAAATATCAGTTCAACTAAAATCGTCAAATCGACAATATCCGAATTCCGAACTCCAACAGTTCAACTAAAATCGTCAAATCGACAACATCCGAATTCCGAACTCCAACAGTTAAACAAGAATCGTCAAAACGACAACATCCGAATTCCGAACTCCAATAGTTGAACAAGAATCATCAAATTGACAACATCCGAATTCCGAAATCCAAGACTCAATTCTAACTCCGAACTCCGAAAATTCAAGAAAGATCCTCAGACCTCATTCGCATTCCATCTCACAACATCGACTATTCTCATAAAATCCTAAAACTCACTCAGTTTCTGAAATTCAAATAAAGTTTCACTTTAGGTTTAACACATCTTGTTATTTAACCTCGGAGACCATTACAGGTGAAACTAATCTCGACGATAAACTACGATTCATGTAGTAATATATTAAAAAAATGATTGTATTTCGTAGCTTGTTTCGTAAAAAACTACAAATTTCAACGACTAATCATGAAAATCTATTATTCTCTTCGAATGAACATGGAAAAGAACAACTAAGAAAATCTGAATAAATTCTCGCGAATCATTGTAGAAATTATCACGAGTTGATACGAATAACCAGATAATATTTTTTTTCGATAAGTCGTATAATAGGATTTCGCAAATTGTCGTGTTGAGATACTACGAATATCTCCCGCTGAATTACAAGAAATATATTCTTGGCTCAATAGTGACACAAATCCATTGTCAGTGGAGTTTTACAAAAAATACGAGTTGCAAATTCAACGGATAGTCTAAACTTGTTTAATCACAGAATTTTAGCACGTATTCACAATTGAGTGTAGCTTTGGATTCATCATTCACTGAGTGAAAATAGTTCACTTTCTGAAAACCCACCTCCAAATTTCCCTTGAAATTCGGTAACAAATCTTTCCGTTCAGCGATTATGTTATCAATACTAAAAGCGCACACAACTATTAACGCAGAGGAATGGGACCAGACGAATACTACAACGTGGAAGATCAAGTAAGTTAAGCAACTTCGAGCGCGACCAGAACTTGGATGGGTGACCGCTACTGAGGTATTTCCAAAATGCTATTTGAGAATGATCTATCTTTTTTTTTTTAATCATTCTCTTAGTAAGGATTTCCCTGCTTGTGCGACTTCACTAAAATATAGATTCACTGATTTTTTAATTTGATAGTTCTAAATAATAAATCACCGTCAAAACTATTACGAAAAAGTATTCAATTGTACGACAATCTACAAAAAAAATTACGATATTTTACGAAACATTCTACGTATCAACTACGAATTTTTATGGAAATTTGTACGTTGAAACTACAACTTTGTTCCAATTTCTGTACAAAATCGTAGAATTCGGCGTGGAAATTGGCGTAGTTCAGCGTAGAAATTTTTTTCACCAGGGTATGCTACGAATACGCGTTCTTATGTTCACAAATAATATTTGACTTGTTACTATAGACGAGTCAGAAAGAAAAATTCCTGACTTACGTGAAATTTCGGAGGGATGAGAATCACTGGTCTGAGCCGCGAGGTATATACGTGTCGGTAAAATACTCCCGTAGACCCATCCCCATGCTTACCCGCGGGGCCTACGCCTAGTGACTTTTAGTGACAGCTCGTCGACGACAATGGCGTCTCACCCAATCTTTTCACAGCTGCCGGTTACCGACTCCAACTCGGCGGTAGGGAATAAAAATGTGCCCTTATCAGAGCCTAGAACGAGTGAGTTTTAATACGATAGTGTTTGGCGTCACAGCAAGAATGTCGTGAACACCGGCTCGTCGGCATCAATGGTACGTAGGCTTCGTGATTACTCAAAATATCACGCATTCAATGTATTTCGGCCATCTTGGTAACTACAGGCCTATTGCATCGTCTTAACTCCATTTTATATGGCATTCGTGGTTGTATGCTCGGACTTTTTAGTATTCCATAATTTTTAAGCGTTACGTGATTTCATCTGATAGCCTATTTATCTCAGTAATATAGGTACGACGGTACTCTTTGATAGTGATGCCAAGCTCAACTATTTTCTAGTCTTACTCTTCGAATTTTCGTGATATTTTTGTACTTCTTAAGGTGGTGCCTCAGTCGATTTGGCCCCGCCCTCCCCCCCCCCCCCCCCCTCCCCTGTTGTTGACTGTCAAGTGTGGACATGGCTCACTATTTCGACTATTAGCAGAGCCTACGCTTCACTGACACAAATATGATAGGGCACGCACCGTGTAATATGAAATACCGAACATATGTATGCGAAAATATGTTGATTTTAGGCAACGATAAAGTCTCAATTTGTATTGCCGCAAAACGTTGACACTAGCGATTTCGAGATTCGCGCGCGGCCATCTTTAATTCCGTCATCCCGTCACTGTCTGCGAGGCTGCGTTCATTCAGCGAGCGTTCACATCGCAGTTGGTGGCGATAAACTGAACTTGTTAGTTCATGTTATCGCCACAGCACGATCGAAGCGCTCGGAGATTTTTCGCGGCGACGGCCATCGCTTGGTGGGGGGGCTATTTGATATTCTAGTTTCCTAATTCCTTGAAATCGTCAGAATTTCAAATCTACTTCCCGAAAGGGTATAAGCCCAAGAAAAGGATCTGAATGAAGGTCAGAATTTCAATAAATTTGCAGTTTAAGGTGTTTCCTGACAATGATAAGTTTTCGTTCACAGGGAATATAATCAGGATGTATACTTCGATCCATACCCTACTGAAAATGTTGGTCTGATAAGTTATATAATGTTATGAACTAACCATCATGTCATTTATAATATAATTTATCTGATAAATTCGACCAAATATAAAAAATCCTACGTAACGAATTATACATGCATGGTTCACCAAATATAGTACAAAATTTGGATACATTATATCTGATGGGCCGTGCCGATATGATTTATTATGTAATTTTCTATATATTGGACCAAATTCACAATATAAATCATGTTATACATGAAATTATTGATTTATCGCATCAACATTTTCAGTAGGGTATACTGTTAGAAGTCATTGGATAATTGTGTGATAAGCCAATCGGATTATAATACGAAACAAATTTATAATCGCATACAAGCTGAGGTACTCGTCCCCTACAATCTTTTATCGAAGATGCACAAATACATTTTGCATAAATACGTCTAAAAACAGTCAACGCATATGGCTGAAAAGTAGATTGAACGAAATGTCTTGACGAAAGAAATACAAATTACGTGACAGGCGGGAGTATACGAACAGGCGTGAGAATTATTCCGAAACGAAATAAATCACCACAGATCACGTGGGCTAGAAGTGGGTATGCATAATATAAAAGTCATCTGATGCCTAGCCGATGCTCGATATAGAGAAAACTAATTCTACATAACATACTCGCTGTATCCCTCTCAAGTTGGATGATAGACCGGATCTAGGTTGTTACGATTTCACAATTTTCAAGGTAGGTGTACAAATTACGCTTTTGAATTTTCAATATGATACCTTGAGGGAAATTGTTTTCGTAATCTATCAGGGATTTCACGATCTGTAATATATGCTATTTCTGTCACATTCTGCTGAAATAATTTCTGACAAATAATCAATCTTGGGAAAGGGTGAGAAATCTGTTCAATTTTCATGGAAAATTGTTACAATTCTTTCATTTCCACACCATGGTATCGGAATAATGAGCAGCATCGTTAGATCTCCCTACTGAGTGTTCATGTAATTATTCCTACGATGTGATAAAAGAATTCTGTGTGTAATATATCACATGATCAACCTCGGGAATTCAATTATAGGCCTTCCACATGACTGATTGGTCAAAAAAAAAGTGAGAAAAATGAGTAGAATCACAACAACAAAAAGTTAGTAACAATTGCCGTGCAGGGTTCATAATCGGGTAAAATTTAATAAAATTTGGTACAAGAAATAAAGAAACTGTAACCAAAAAACGCGAACCCAGCTGAGGACGGTATTAAAAAATCAGGAATCCTGATTTTTGGGTATGAGTCGTACAGTCCAAAATTATAGAATCGGATAAAAACGATGAACCAGATATAATCAATCAGGTTATGATTATTTATTTGAAATAAATTCTGATTATTCATTTTTTAGTATAAGTCGTATTGGGAGCATGCAAGGCGGTGAAGTGGGGGGGGGGGGGGGGGGGGGGGGCGGCGCTGACTGTCCACTTTAACACGTAACCTTGTAGGATCTTCCTATTTTTTCGCCGACAGCCGCCGCTTTAACTAGATTCACTCCAAAAGATTTAACATGGAGAATCCTAATTTTTGAGGGCAGCACCGAACTTGCACGGTCCCAATAGTCGAAAATTATAGAATCGGATGAAAATACTGAACCAAATATAATCAATCAGATGATATTCGCTAATGCAACCGATCTACGCTCTGCTTTTCAGTGGATTTGCAATTTTTTGAACACTGCACACAGAAAATAACTTATATTACCATCAAATGAATGAGAAAAGTGAGTTTTTGATAAAAAAAAAGTGTGTGAATAGTGAGATTTGTAATAAAAGTGAGCAAGTGGGAGCCCTGCAATTCAAGAAACAACTGTAACAAGCCACGTAGGCATGAATCATCATATTCGTTATGTCGAGAATCATATGGTCAACCATGACGTTTTTTATCTTATTTGTTACATACTAAATTTGATGATTCGTGAGAACATGACTTAGGCATTGTGTGATTTCTTGTGTATTTCATCGCATTCACAAGATAAATCGGATGCAGAATTCTTTCACAACATTATGTGATTGATTACATGAACATTGCCATTAGGGAGCTGTCGTAGTCAAAGTTGTCAACGTGATAACTGATGTAGACGTAACTGTAACTGATGTAGACGCATTCCAGTTCCAGTAACTGCTCAAACAAGTCGTTGCGATTCCCTGCTGCGAACCACATCCATTTTTCCCAGCGGCCCTAATCTCTAGCGTTTAGCGTTGCTGGTCCAAAAAACTTTGCCATCGATTCAGGTATCGCTATCTGAAATAAATTAAAATTTCTCACTCTTTTTCTGAAGGTAAAAAATACAATTAAATGAAGGGTAAGTCCGCGTCAGGTTATTATTAGGACAAGGTTTTTTCAATGTCATCAGCTTGCCGGGATCAGCCTCAGCCACCGACAATGGTTCTATGGACGTTAGATGACGAAACAGTTTTCCTTCAGAGGCTATTATTTTAGTTTGAAAATCTCACATGTGCGTTTCAGAAAGTAAGCCACGATTAACACACCATTTCTCATTTCTTGATAGCTTGCATTACTTTATTGCAGACATGAACAGAGCGATAATCGAATGACAATGAACTGTAGGAACCAATTATTTTCTGAAATGTACAGGTGCGCTGAAAATCTTTTTCTATAACCACTTGAGCGACATATTCTTAACGAAGCTGAAACCATACTCCTTGAAGGACTATTTCATTTACGAGTTCTGAGTTCCATCCCAGATTGAAGGACTAATGAAAATCAATCAAACTATGTGATTGGGAACACAGACACAATATCGAGAGTCTATTCCAAGCTCTCAGCACTCGAGTTATATTTTTTGTGGTCAGCGTATTATTTCATTCATTAAGCTACCGTGTACAGCATCAAGTTATGTATTCTGCGGATAACTGTGACTTTTGTTCGTCAACTGGCCAGGCCAACACTCAATTTTACGCTAGTATAATTCTCAACGTGACAAAGATATTATTGAAATCATCTGAGATTCATCAATTTTGCTCGGAAGCACTGTGAATTGGGTTCCAAAAGGAGAACAAATATCTATCGGGATGACCCGGACGTCCGGTATTCAGCTTGTGAATCTGTTACGGTGCAGCAATAGCTAATACTTTTTCGACGGAACCTCGTCACGACTATTTTTTGAGTATTATATTAGTCCAGCAATGTGTTACGAGATCATGCATCTATCTCTTTGCATTGTGGATATTTTAATGCTTTGAAAGCGATTTACCACTTGTATTACCCGGGGTTGATTTACCTCCAAACAATTGACCTTCCTTCGAACCTGGTTCTTCCGGGAGGTGGTTCAGTTCACCTGTGGCCGGTACTGGTTCGACTGCCCAGCTGAGTTTGCGAAGGCGCATGGAAAGCGTCTTTCGCCAGTCGAGGGTTGATACCGATTGGCAGCCACTTCGTACAGTTGCCTCGTTTGGAGAATTAAGAAGCACTGAGCGCCCTGAATCGTAATGGCATAATATTCCGCTACTGCACAACAGTCATGAGTGCAACCACCAGCTCGATTGAGTTGCATGCTAGACACCCAATTGTATATTGCAAAATACATCCTCGATCCGCCGTATCTTGAAACAAAAGTGAATTTATTTTGCAGTGATCCCTTGTGAGTTGTCTCACGCTCATCCAAGACGTTGGTATACCCATACCGAAAGGATTTGATTATCTTCCACCTGTGAAGCTGTTTCAATTATTATAACAAGATCCCACAATACAAACCACGAATTTTCGTCAAACGATCAAACCTGCAGCTGATCGAAGACTTTTTTAATCCAAAAACCCTGCAATTTGTATCCGAATACTGAATTGCGAGGCAGTTTTATTTCAAAACGGAAATTATCTTCCATTCTCCGTCTTTCTTCCATGTTACAAATCAAGTTTCAACGAATCAATCCAAAACAATCTTTGGAAAAAAAAAATACAATACATATTCTGAATTCGCCGACGCAGGCACCAAATTGATCACACTTCGCTCCTGGCTCAGAGAGAGAAGGGTTATCACGTTACTGTTTCCCTCTTTGTCGTCATGCTTTTCGGCCAGGAGGCCCCCTACATGTCTATATGCTCCAAGGAGCGAGCAAATACCTCACCCCTCTCGATTTTTTTCATTTTTTTTTCTGATATTCGGTAGACTGAAAGAAGTGCTTGTGATTTATTTCAAATTTTTATCTCAATTCGTTTTCGATTTACATATTATTGAAAATTCGCAATTCCCGATGATCGTCAAACATTCAAACGCCTGTATCTCTGAATCTGTCAGTCGGATTACAAAATGTGAGTATATGAAATTCATCGGAAAGAAGTGTACTTTTCGAAAAAAGTATTTCTGGATAATTGTGCCTCGTCCTTCATAGTGAAATCTTCGTTTAAACATGAAAAATCGATTTTTCTCAGAGTATGACATGATTCAAAATTTTCAAAAAACTCTGAAAAATACTTCGAGAAAAGACAAAAATTTTGAGCTATGGCTGATCGTGGGCCTCGACTGCTTTCTATTTTCAACAGAATTTAAATCGAAATTTTAATTGAATTAATTAAAATTCTATTTAAAATTGAAAAACAAAGGGTACCCCTGGTTAAGAGAGGCCAAATGCCCCTGTCTCGGGAATTTCGAACTATCCGTTCAAAAACGTTTCTTAGGTCATGGAAACATGTGCCCAGTGGTTAATAATTATATAACCCCCGTCCCCCCCTCCGGGGGGTCAAAAATGGTCTTTTGTGCATTTTATTTTCTATCTTAAGACTCAATGCACGGATCGTTTCATAAAAAATCATGGATACCTATGACTATGAGACCTTTCATGTGAATTAACTTGGGCGCGAGGGACCACTCCCAAGGTTCCGAAAAAAATTCATCAAAGTTAAAAAGCGCTATATTTCAAAATCGAACCGATGTAACAAAAACTTTTTCTCCGTCATTTGATTACTTTAGGTGTATTTTATTCCCACGAATTATTTCAGATTTTTTCGAGTGGTGCGTCACGTCGAAAATAACGATTTTCGCATTTTTTTTGCCATTTTTGATTATTTTTGACCATGTCTCGAGAAAAAGTTGTCTGAATAGCCATGGAGTATGCACGCTCCCCTTTCAAAGGTCTGTGTACCTGATACCCAGCCTCGCCCCGTGTGTATGCGAGCTTTGAGCTGGCGAAATGTCCTATTTTGGGGCTAAAAATGATGTATCGTAACCATTTTTTTTTCTTTTTATAATTGTTTAGTTTATTCACAAGTCAGATTCTGTGATTGATTCATAATACTAGTGATAATCATGATAATACTATACATGGGGCTGTCCACCTCAACACGACACACCTCCAGACCTCACCATCTCCGATTCGATCCATTTTTTTTTTATGTTCTTCTCCTAGCTCTGAAACACACTTCTGAATTTTTTTGGATTTTTTTGGCCAACCCTTTTTGAGTAATGAATTTTTTTGAGCTCAAAATTTGCCAAAATTTGCACCATTTTGAACATTCTGAAAAAATTCACAAAAATCCTTTCGATGATGTAGAACAACCTTCCACTTTCAGAAACGTGGGCGGAAGTTTCCTTATATTTTTTTTCGATTATTCAATTGTTTTATTCGACAAAACGCGTCACCGAGGACTTCTAGTATTCCAATTGCGGAAACTCCATCAAAATAAATCGTATTTGCGATTTATATTGATGGAGTTTCCGAATCGATGCATTGATAACAGTAGAAACAGGTTCATATAAATTGAATACAGTGCGACCTCTCAATAAGAACGCCCACAATAAGAACGCTTCCCCAGTTTCGTTTCAGTCATTCGTTCTTTCCTAAAATTTCATCAGCCAACAATTTTCTCGCATAATTGAAATACTAGAAGTCCTCGACGACGCGTTTTGTCGAATAAAACAATTGAATAATCGAAAAAAAATATAAGGAAACTTCCGCCCACGTTTCGGAAAGTGGAAGGTTGTTCTACATGATTGAAAGGATTTTTGTGCATTTTTTCAGAATTTTCAAAATGGTGCATATTTTGGCAAATTTTGAGCTCAAAAAAATTCATTACTCAAAAAGGGTTGGCCAAAAAAATCCAAAAAAATTCAGAAGTGTGTTTCAGAGCTAGGAGAAAAACATAAAAAAAAAATGGATCGAATCGGAGATGGTGAGGTCTGGAGGTGTGTCGTGTTGAGGTGGACAGCCCCATGTATAGTATTATCATGATTATCACTAGTATTATGAATCAATCACAGAATCTGACTTGTGAATAAACTAAACAATTATAAAAAGAAAAAAAAATGGTTACGATACATCATTTTTAGCCCCAAAATAGGACATTTCGCCAGCTCAAAGCTCGCATACACACGGGGCGAGGCTGGGTATCAGGTACACAGACCTTTGAAAGGGGAGCGTGCATACTCCATGGCTATTCAGACAACTTTTTCTCGAGACATGGTCAAAAATAATCAAAAATGGCAAAAAAAATGCGAAAATCGTTATTTTCGACGTGACGCACCACTCGAAAAAATCTGAAATAATTCGTGGGAATAAAATACACCTAAAGTAATCAAATGACGGAGAAAAAGTTTTTGTTACATCGGTTCGATTTTGAAATATAGCGCTTTTTAACTTTGATGAATTTTTTTCGGAACCTTGGGAGTGGTCCCTCGCGCCCAAGTTAATTCACATGAAAGGTCTCATAGTCATAGGTATCCATGATTTTTTATGAAACGATCCGTGCATTGAGTCTTAAGATAGAAAATAAAATGCACAAAAGACCATTTTTGACCCCCCGGAGGGGGGGACGGGGGTTATATAATTATTAACCACTGGGCACATGTTTCCATGACCTAAGAAACGTTTTTGAACGGATAGTTCGAAATTCCCGAGACAGGGGCATTTGGCCTCTCTTAACCAGGGGTACCCTTTGTTTTTCAATTTTAAATAGAATTTTAATTAATTCAATTAAAATTTCGATTTAAATTCTGTTGAAAATAGAAAGCAGTCGAGGCCCACGATCAGCCATAGCTCAAAATTTTTGTCTTTTCTCGAAGTATTTTTCAGAGTTTTTTGAAAATTTTGAATCATGTCATACTCTGAGAAAAATCGATTTTTCATGTTTAAACGAAGATTTCACTATGAAGGACGAGGCACAATTATCCAGAAATACTTTTTTCGAAAAGTACACTTCTTTCCGATGAATTTCATATACTCACATTTTGTAATCCGACTGACAGATTCAGAGATACAGGCGTTTGAATGTTTGACGATCATCGGGAATTGCGAATTTTCAATAATATGTAAATCGAAAACGAATTGAGATAAAAATTTGAAATAAATCACAAGCACTTCTTTCAGTCTACCGAATATCAGAAAAAAAAATGAAAAAAATCGAGAGGGGTGAGGTATTTGCTCGCTCCTTGGAGCATATAGACATGTAGGGGGCCTCCTGGCCGAAAAGCATGACGACAAAGAGGGAAACAGTAACGTGATAACCCTTCTCTCTCTGAGCCAGGAGCGAAGTGTGATCAATTTGGTGCCTGCGTCGGCGAATTCAGAATATGTATTGTATTTTTTTTTTCCAAAGATTGTTTTGGATTGATTCGTTGAAACTTGATTTGTAACATGGAAGAAAGACGGAGAATGGAAGATAATTTCCGTTTTGAAATAAAACTGCCTCGCAATTCAGTATTCGGATACAAATTGCAGGGTTTTTGGATTAAAAAAGTCTTCGATCAGCTGCAGGTTTGATCGTTTGACGAAAATTCGTGGTTTGTATTGTGGGATCTTGTTATAATAATTGAAACAGCTTCACAGGTGGAAGATAATCAAATCCTTTCGGTATGGGTATACCAACGTCTTGGATGAGCGTGAGACAACTCACAAGGGATCACTGCAAAATAAATTCACTTTTGTTTCAAGATACGGCGGATCGAGGATGTATTTTGCAATATACAAACGGGTGTCTAGCATGCAACTCAATCGAGCTGGTGGTTGCACTCATGACTGTTGTGCAGTAGCGGAATATTATGCCATTACGATTCAGGGCGCTCAGTGCTTCTTAATTCTCCAAACGAGGCAACTGTACGAAGTGGCTGCCAATCGGTATCAACCCTCGACTGGCGAAAGACGCTTTCCATGCGCCTTCGCAAACTCAGCTGGGCAGTCGAACCAGTACCGGCCACAGGTGAACTGAACCACCTCCCGGAAGAACCAGGTTCGAAGGAAGGTCAATTGTTTGGAGGTAAATCAACCCCGGGTAATACAAGTGGTAAATCGCTTTCAAAGCATTAAAATATCCACAATGCAAAGAGATAGATGCATGATCTCGTAACACATTGCTGGACTAATATAATACTCAAAAAATAGTCGTGACGAGGTTCCGTCGAAAAAGTATTAGCTATTGCTGCACCGTAACAGATTCACAAGCTGAATACCGGACGTCCGGGTCATCCCGATAGATATTTGTTCTCCTTTTGGAACCCAATTCACAGTGCTTCCGAGCAAAATTGATGAATCTCAGATGATTTCAATAATATCTTTGTCACGTTGAGAATTATACTAGCGTAAAATTGAGTGTTGGCCTGGCCAGTTGACGAACAAAAGTCACAGTTATCCGCAGAATACATAACTTGATGCTGTACACGGTAGCTTAATGAATGAAATAATACGCTGACCACAAAAAATATAACTCGAGTGCTGAGAGCTTGGAATAGACTCTCGATATTGTGTCTGTGTTCCCAATCACATAGTTTGATTGATTTTCATTAGTCCTTCAATCTGGGATGGAACTCAGAACTCGTAAATGAAATAGTCCTTCAAGGAGTATGGTTTCAGCTTCGTTAAGAATATGTCGCTCAAGTGGTTATAGAAAAAGATTTTCAGCGCACCTGTACATTTCAGAAAATAATTGGTTCCTACAGTTCATTGTCATTCGATTATCGCTCTGTTCATGTCTGCAATAAAGTAATGCAAGCTATCAAGAAATGAGAAATGGTGTGTTAATCGTGGCTTACTTTCTGAAACGCACATGTGAGATTTTCAAACTAAAATAATAGCCTCTGAAGGAAAACTGTTTCGTCATCTAACGTCCATAGAACCATTGTCGGTGGCTGAGGCTGATCCCGGCAAGCTGATGACATTGAAAAAACCTTGTCCTAATAATAACCTGACGCGGACTTACCCTTCATTTAATTGTATTTTTTACCTTCAGAAAAAGAGTGAGAAATTTTAATTTATTTCAGATAGCGATACCTGAATCGATGGCAAAGTTTTTTGGACCAGCAACGCTAAACGCTAGAGATTAGGGCCGCTGGGAAAAATGGATGTGGTTCGCAGCAGGGAATCGCAACGACTTGTTTGAGCAGTTACTGGAACTGGAATGCGTCTACATCAGTTACAGTTACGTCTACATCAGTTATCACGTTGACAACTTTGACTACGACAGCTCCCTAATGGCAATGTTCATGTAATCAATCACATAATGTTGTGAAAGAATTCTGCATCCGATTTATCTTGTGAATGCGATGAAATACACAAGAAATCACACAATGCCTAAGTCATGTTCTCACGAATCATCAAATTTAGTATGTAACAAATAAGATAAAAAACGTCATGGTTGACCATATGATTCTCGACATAACGAATATGATGATTCATGCCTACGTGGCTTGTTACAGTTGTTTCTTGAATTGCAGGGCTCCCACTTGCTCACTTTTATTACAAATCTCACTATTCACACACTTTTTTTTTATCAAAAACTCACTTTTCTCATTCATTTGATGGTAATATAAGTTATTTTCTGTGTGCAGTGTTCAAAAAATTGCAAATCCACTGAAAAGCAGAGCGTAGATCGGTTGCATTAGCGAATATCATCTGATTGATTATATTTGGTTCAGTATTTTCATCCGATTCTATAATTTTCGACTATTGGGACCGTGCAAGTTCGGTGCTGCCCTCAAAAATTAGGATTCTCCATGTTAAATCTTTTGGAGTGAATCTA